>WBZZ01001190.1:252500-295000 GCA_019918135.1 Paulinella micropora
GCGCCACGGCTGCTTGGAATCAAGGTCCGTGCGACCACTGTGAACTCCCCTTCTCTATCCTCACCCTCTCCTCCCTTTCACTGTCTTCTCATGCTTGTCCTTCCCCCCTCCCTTTTTTTTCCCCCCTCTCTACCTCTTTTCAAACAAGGAGAAGACAGAATAAGTGTTTCGGATTGTTCATCGTGTCGGTGGTGTGTCGTAGGAATTTGGCTTGAACTTCATCGAGAATAACACAGAGGAGGTACAGCATGCACGTGGATTGGCGTGGCAGCGGGCTATGTGTGAGATAGATAGATAGATAGATAGATAGATAGATAGATAGATAGATAGATAGGTAGGTAGATAGGTAGATAGATAGATATATAAATAAATAGATAGATAGGTAGATAGATAGATAGAAAGAAAGAAAGAAAGATAGAAAGATAGAAAGATGAGATGTCGCAAAGGAATGTAGTCCTTGCAAAGGAACGCAGTTTCACATCAAACAATAATTTGTGTACTGTGCATGTGTCCGGGATGGGAATCACGGGTAGACTGTGTTCTGGAAAAAGAAGAGGAGGAAGGACGTTGAAGAAAAAGGCAATCCAGGAATGGAGAGTGGGAGGATAAGGAAGAAGAGAAAGAAAAGGAAGCCGTTAGTCCAAGTGTTTTGAGCACCGTAAGCTTGCGCAAGCTACAATGATGACATTGTGTAAAGGCCTAAACCCCCGAAGGGACCTAGCCCGGGCTATGCAACACTGGACGGCTATGACGGAATGCAGGATGAGAGATAAGGGGAGGATGTGAGGGAGGGCGGATTGCAGTTCTTCTTCAATGTCTTTCCATACGCTTGGTGTTGATGGCAAAATCAGGTGCTTTCTTCTTTCGATTGGTTCTTTCGGGGCACTTCTTGGACGACGTGAGAGTATGTCTCGGCGTCAACACTGTGGGTGGAATCCGGGTTGACAATGCCGGGTTGTGACTTATAGTCCGGATGGACGTGCACTTTTGGACTCTCCTTTTCGAGGAGGCTCGAAGGATCTTCGTAAGGGAGATAGATAGATAGATAGATAGATAGATAGATAGATAGATAGATAGATAGAAGACCGCGGTGACTTCAGCCATCTCTACCACCCTTGCACCTATTCCACAAGCAAACACACAGATGTGTGGCGACAAATACACACGTCTGTGTGGCGATTGCGCTGCGCAGGTGGTGAAGTCGCCGGGCTTCCTCACGCTGTCTAAGGTCAGAGCTTGGCCAACTGGTTTCAGTACATATATATGTATATATATATATATATATTCATTTACTTACTTATTTATTTATTTATATATATATATATAATATGTTCAAACAACAATAACAATAATGTGTATGTATGTATGTATGTATGTATGTATGTATGTACGTACGTACGTACGTACGTATGTACGTACGTACGTACGTACGTATGTACGTACGTACGTACGTACGTATGTATGTACGTATGTATGGGTATGTATGTATGTATGTATGTATGTATCTATGTATGTAATGTATGTATGTATGTATGTATGCATGTATGTATGTATGCATGTATGTTATTTTATGTTATGTTATGTTATGTTATGCTATGTTATCTTATCTTATCTTTTCTTATCTTTTCTTATGTTATGTTATGTTATGTTATATTATGTTATATTATGTTATATTATATTATATTATATTATATTATATTATATTATATTATATTATATATTATATTAAAGTATATTATATTATTATATTATATTATGTTAGTTTATGTTATGTTATTTTATGTTATGTTATGTTATGGCATGTTATGGTATGTTATGTATGTATGTATGTATGTATGTATGTATGTAATGTAATGTAATGTAATGTGTTGTAATATAATGTAATGTGATGTAATGCTATGTAATGCTATGCTACGCTATGCTACGCTATGCTATGCTATGCTATGTTATGCTATGCTATGTTATGCTATGTTATGTTATGTCATGTTATGTTGTGCTATGCTAAGTTATGCTAAGTTATGTTATGTTATGTTATGTTATGTTATGTTATTGTTATGTTATGTTATGTTATGTCATGTTATGTCATGTTATGTTATGTTATGTTATGTTATGTTATGTTATGTACGCATGTGTATATATATATATGTATATATATATATTATTATATTATATATATATGTATATATGTATGTACATATAATGTTACGTACGTACGTATGTATGTATGTATGTATGTATGTATGTATGCTGCAGGAGCGCATGGCGGTCATTCTGCAGAACCCCAAGCTCTGCATCACTGAGGACGCGCTGTTCGATGCGCTCATCTGGTCCAGCTATCTATCTATCTATCTATCTATCTATCTATCTATCTATCTATCTATCTATCTATCTATCTATCCATCCATCCATCTGGTCATTCTGGCCACGTGCGCGATTCCCGCCCGGTCTAGCACATATACTGCGCGTGCCCACGTAGGTGGGCCAAGGCCAAGATCAAACAAGACAGAAAAGAAGAGAAAGAATCCTCTGCCGTGGACACCACACAATTACAAATAAAAAGGTAAAGCTGAAACGTTTCGATTCTATTTTCTATTGAAAATGTTTCTTTCATTCTTCCTTTTCTTCTTTCTTGGTTTTCTATTTGTTTCTTTGGTCTGGTCTGGCTTGGTTTGGTTTTCTGGTCTTGTGCTGTGTTAGTATGATCCATGACTTGCTGCCTTTGATTCGCTTCCCGCTCATGTCGCTCCACAAGATCGCGTCCACTGTCGCGCCAAGGTCCTCACACACAGCATTCCCAGCCATGTCGGTAGGTCTTGAGCAGGACTGTTGGCATATATTAGGCAGCGTTTGCCATCAGTCCTTTCTCCTTGAAAGAAAAAAAGAATTCAGAAAGAACAAACAAAAGCCAACAAAGAAAGCAAGTAAACGAAGAAAGAACGAAAGACATGGTGATATACTTGAAGATGCGGGTGCTGTGTTGTATGTTAGCCGCTTGTTGGACGAGGACGCTATGCTAGCGCTCTGGAGGTCGCCCTGCATACATACATACATACATACATACATACATGCATGCATGCATGCATGCATGCATGCATACATGCATACATACATACATACATACATACATGCATACATACATACACATACATACACTTTCCTCTCGACTGACTTGTGCTGCCTTTCTGTACCCCTTGATATGCTTCTTTCTTTTTGATGGCAGATATGTCAGCGTGACGGACGAGGCAGTCAAGTCTCTCTCTCTCTCTCTCTCTCTCTCTCTCTCTCTCACACACACACACACACACTCACTCTCTCTCTCTCTCTCTCTATATATATATATATATATATGTGTGTGTGTGTGTGTGTGTTTGTGTGTGTGTTTGTATGTGTATATATAATGTACATACATACATATATATGTATATATATATGTATATATATATGTATCTCTCTCTCTCTATCTATCTATCTCTATCTCTATCTCTATCTCTATCTTTCTCATTCACCGTTTGTCACGACTTGGCAAATTACCTTGCTGTTGGCTACTCCAGGTCCAAGATCAAAGTCCCCTTCTTCACCGACTTCCGCGCAGGTCGCGTTGTGGAGGCAAATGACCGCAGGCAGAGAGACCGAGTGTGAGTGAGTCAGTGAATGATTGATTATATATATATATATATATATATAGAGAGAGAGAGAGAGAGAGAATGTGTGCGTGGCTGGCGCGCTTGTTGCCCTATCTGAGCCTGAGTGATGTCGACTCATACTGAGCTGAGTGCTGCTTGGCTCACAGGACCGCCTACCCTCGTCATCACCTGGGATCCCTTGCAATCTTTCACACAAAACCTGTACACAGTTTCCAACCAGGTCTGCTTGTGTGCTTAACATGGGAATCGGACAAGTGCAAATGGCCATGCAGGGACGCACTGCGTTAAAATCCCAGAGGTCTTGTCCTCGCTCCTCCTGAATAAGGGATAGACTGTACAGACAGTTTAATAATCGGATAGAAAAGCAGAAGAAAAAAATAATTGGAAGGAGGGAGAAGTTAAGGGACTGCCAAGACAGAGCGCTGTGTATGCCTGTTCTATCTCAGTATTTTTGTCTGTCTGTCTTCTTTTTTCTATTCTGCACTGATTAATTATGTGTATAAATATAAACATACGCGAGAGTTCTCAGTGCAACTGAGAGTGAAATGAAAGACGCACAGATGCACACAACAGTTGCTCGGCCACTGTCGCTTGTCCTTTCAACCATCGATCCTTTGCATTTTGACAGACCTGGCACTATTTACATCTTAAGGGCCACTCGACCCATCGAGAATAAGGTGAGCCTTCCCTCTTCGATCTTTTCTATATGAAATGTCATACGCTTGCCCTGGATACTTCTCAGGGCGCCTCGAGAGTCTACTGGGAGCTCTTCCTCGATCATGTTCCTGGTTTGCTTCCTTGCGCAAGTGCACGCAACGCCTTCATGAGATATTTTCGCTGACACAGAATCGCCAGGTGACATACACTTGGGGATGGCACCTACCCATTTGTAAGTTTTGGATGTGAAGAAACACAGGGACTGAAATTATATTGTTCTGTTGTATCAAGCACGTGGACTTCTGCCTGGCTCAATAGCTCCGGCAGCTATTACATCAACGCCAGGGGTAAGTGCAGCTTCAACTGCACCCAGTTCTCATGTGAGTTTTCTTCGCAGGCCAGCTGATGATGGGATCAGTTCAAAGGTTTGTGATCTTGTTTACGAAAGAAGTCCTTTTGGTTGTGTTACTAGGTTTCCTGGCACTGGTCCGCTGGCCACCGGTGATAGGTACATTTCAAAACCTTTACATTCTGAAGGATGCTGAGTCATACTGTTCTTCAGGATTGGTTTTACCTTAGACATGAAAAAAAGAACGTTTGAAATCACGCGGGGTCGCGGTCGCAGTGGGGGCCCCATGACCTCTTCCGGCGTTTTTACCGAGGTAACGGGCATGTACATGACCTCGTCGGGCGTGTTCACAGACATAACCGGTGTGTGGTACCCTTGTATTGCTGCTCGCACTGTTGGGTTTATGGCCACTGCCCTTTGATGGACTCTTGCACTTGTGATATCTTTCTGCCATGCAAGTCGTTCAATTTTCCCGAGTCGTAATTTTGAACAGACTGGCAGTGGCTGAGTGTGCAAGCCGAAATCGACATTTGTAAGCCGAAATGATTATCGATTACATATTCAATTTCATTCGCGCTCTTACCGATTACGTATTCAACTCATTCGCTTTAGTCTGACATTGGGAAAGTTTTAATTAAGGTTAATACGTGTATTAACCAGTGTTAAAATCATGTTCCAGTTTTTATTTTAATATCAGTTTTGACTCTTTGAATCTTTGTTCTTTAACTTCAACTGTGCTAGCACAATTATTCGAAGGTCACCGGTAAAAATTTATTAATCATGCGTCGCCTTTGTTTTCATGTTTTAATCTCCGCCATGGAATAGTCCGTGCTATCCGAGCTCGCGCATTCGCCTCCTCTGGTGAGGATGGCGATGCACTGCGACTGTCTCGAACTCGCGGTATGTTCCCTGATGTGCGAGCTCGACTGTCTCGAACTCGCGGTATGTTCCCTGATGTGCGAGCTCTGCAGCGTGACGCCGCCGTGCCCATTGCGCTTGCCTACGATCTGATGTTCACCATTCCATGTCGTTACTGCCCCGTGCGCCTCGTACGTTGCGCCCTGCTGGTGCCTCGCTTCCTCGGGCTGGTGTTTCTTCTGAACCTGATGTATTAATAGTACCGTGCCTGCTGCTTCCGGTGCGGCTTGCGGCTCGCGTCAGGCGCCTTGCAACCTTTGGCTCCTTTATCCATGATGGCTCTAACTAAAATTCCTCCTGAGTTTCTGCCATTTCTTGGTGGGACCCCGCATTGGACATTGGTCGATTAGACCCTTTCTCCGTTATTGAACCCATAGAATTATTAATTCAGTTTTAGTCAAGTAGTAGTATATAATAATAATTTCCTGCTTTAAGTTAGACGGATGCAATCAATTGCATTTTTTGTCACTATTACTTACTTTCAGTCCTGAACTTTAGTATTTCCATAGTATTACCTTTATTAAGTATTCTCTGTAATGTCTGAACCAACACCTAATGTAGTTCCAGTTTTGAGTAGTGACCTGTCACTTTTCCTTTTTTTTCACCAAAGGGCTACAGATTGTTTCTGCATTCATACTTGTCTCTATATCAACACTGTGACCGGACACTTGGCTTCACCGCCAACTTGAAGAACACTGTAGTATATACTAACCTCTGTATGAACAAAGCGCAAAGCATTAACTGCTTCAAGTAAAGGTTATGAAGCCTACGTTGGTTGGCTCGGCCCGGGTTCAGTCCGCACAACGAGACAGAGACCGTGACTTTACTACTATAGGTACCACTATAGGACACTTATCTTTTTATATAAAATAAGGCTATTTTCATATAAATTCGTCTTACTATTAATTTCAATAAAAATATACATAATTTTATCCAAATTCAATACAAGCATTCTTAATCAATAAATAGTCCATATTTGAATTTCTCTCAAACTCTAAAAAAAGATAACTCATTTATCTTTTGCCAAATCAACACGAAGACACATAAAAACCAGTCTCTTAGTTTTTACTGCTGTCCTGAACTTAGTTATCTTTTTTTGAAAAAATGAAAGTCCTCTCCTGTTGCGAGTTTGATTAATTAATTTTTTTTTCATAAAATTTTTTACCACTCTATATAGACCAATGACCACCCTCATCAGATTATGTGAGAAGTTTGAGAAACTCGCTATTGAAAATAAAAAAGAAACATTTTCTATTACCGATGTTAAAAAGATAATTACTGACGAAATCCAAATGATTGAAAATGCACGGGCAGGCAAGCCAAGGGATATTTTTCCATTCGGTAAGTATAAAGGTAAGAAAATTCAAGATGTTGCAACTATTGATAAGCCATATCTTGAATGGGTCATGAAACAGCCGTGGTTTGAAAAATTTACAGACATTAAAAGTAAAGTAAAAAAATATATTTGATAAAAAAAATAATATAATAATATAAGATGACTGACCTGAACACCAAACAAGACTACTTGAATGAAATTGAAAAATGGAACCTTGACGGCGAAATAAAAAAGCCGACAATTAAATGGACTAAGCCTGACATTGTATCTTTCTATGAGCAATACAAGTCGAGGGACGACACAGCGAAAGCTACAGACGAAGTATGTAACGTGAAAGTATTTATTCCATTGGAGGCCACATTAGAAAACATGATGGAGGAACAAAGCACTCCTTTTAAGGAAACAGATCTTGTTGTGAGAGAGACTGGAATGACCGAAATAAAGGCTAATGTAGGCGAAGAGATAGCACAAAATGAAACCGATATTTTTCTTCAATATGGAAAGTATAAAAATGAAAATTGAAGATGTTGCTAAGATTGATAAACCATACCTTGAATATTTAATTCAACAACCTTATTTTAATAACAAAGATGCGGTAAGAAAATATCTCTAATATCATATTACCTTCATTGTTTTTTTTTTCTGTATCACTGATCCTCAATAAAATTAGCAAAAAAGAACAAAGAAAAGGGGGAGTGATCCAAAGGCTCCCCCCCCCTTTTCGTTTTGAATTTCCCTATCGCAGGCCATTTTTGCCATATTCGTTCATATAAGGGCGATAACAGCATAAATCCCCATTTTTACATAGGTGGTCAGACTTTCAGACATTTTATTTTTTGCGGTAATGCGGTAAAATGGGACCGCCCCACCGCCCTACCGCAGAGTGTTTGGCTAAAAAAAAAACGGCAAAATCATCCGCAATTTACTCATAAATCAAAAATTACTTTTTTCTTTTTGTGTCGTTTGGTTTCAATTATGTTCTAAACATTACACACCATTATTTATAAAAAATGAACTGCGAATATTGCGACAAGAAAGGATACCGACGGATATCATTACGAGGACATACATATATAATGTGTGATGAATGCTTAAAGGTATGTAGAAATTGTAAGGTTGTAAGAACCCCTGAAAATTCATATGCTAATAGAAACTACTGTAAGGAATGTTGTAAAAAATACCAGAATGAATATGCGAAAACACACAAACAAATATTAACACCTGAACAAAAAGCATATGAAAAAGAATATGATAGAAAACGACAAGCTGTAAAATTCAAATGCCCACAATGTGATAAAGAAATGAGGCGAGACCATCTAAATACACACATTAAAGCGGTTCATGAAAATAAGAAACCAATATTAAGCGAAGAAAGAAAACAAAAGAAACGAGAATATGAAAGAAAACGACAAGCAGAAAAAATGAAATGCTCGCAATGTGATAAAGAAATGAGACGAGATAGTCTAATTCAACACACAAAGCGAAAGCATCCTATACCAATAGCACCACCAATCCCCGAAGCATTACAGCCAAAAGAATACAAATTACCAGATAAGAAATGTATATATTGCTCTAAGGTAATAAATAATAACATAACTTTAAGAATACACGAATTGCGATGTGGTAAAATTAAACGAAATAAAGAAGCTACCTCATTATTAGAACAATGCAAAATGGGGCCCGAACTATTAAATGTATTGATGACACAATCGTTAATAGCACGGTGTCAATATTGCTCTATGGTAATAATTGATAACATAACTTTAACAAAACACAAAGAGTCTTGTGGTCGTATTATTAAATAATTATTTTACATTTATAAAAAATAATATTACATATATATATAAGATGCCACGACCAAAGATATACGAAGGAGACGAAAGGAGAAAAAGGAATAATGAGAAAGCTCTCGCATACTATTACCGCAATAAAGACCGCCTAAACGAAGAACGGCGAACCAAAGCACAGAAGTTAATACAATACACACAAGATATAGAAGAATACAAAAGGAAGATACAGGAGTTAGAAGAGCGACTGAGTAAGTCAAATTAATTAATAATTTTTTTTATCGGTAAAATATTTTACATCTAAATAAATCCAATATATATATGTAAAGCATTAAATAATTATTTTTCAAAATTTTTATCCTGCCTATCTATATACAATGGACCAATACCAACCAGAACTATTTCCGCTCTACAATATTGAGCAACGAGGAGACTACATCAGACAAAGAGGCAAAAGAAGATGGTATCTCATTACAACTGCAACCGCCCTGCGACTTATAAACAGATTAACAGGTGGCCACCCCGAACTAGTCGGCAGAAATAATTCACTCGTTATACCATATGCCCCAGGATGGGAAGCTCAGCTCCAACAGCTAAACCCAAATACAAGTTATTTAGTCCATCTGGATTATGAAGGATATCACGGACCAGTCAGAGGAATATACAGAGCTAACGAATTAAAGCGGTCAATCAATGCGGTTAGAAACTTTGTAGAACGGCAAGCAAGGTTTTACGAACAAAGAGAAGACAAAGACCTTAAAGTCATTACCATTGACCAAGTTCATCCGCAAAATAATGCTGTCATACCAATGGCACAGGGTGAAATAAACTGTGTGCTAGAATGTATTATGAAAGACTTTCCAAACCCAAACAATAGAAAACGAAAACGAGATGATATAATACTAGACCGCTTCAAGGATATCAAATATGCGACAGAAAAGGACCTAACAGAAATGGAAGACTTTATCCGATGTAGGATTTATGTATTTGATGGTATGAATATACTGTGGCGAGCATCTACCAAACAATACCCAAAACAGATAATAATCAGATGTAGCGATTATCACGCCACATTAATACAAGGAAAACAAAAAGACATTTGTATCCAACACATTAAGTCAATTGAGCTATTATACGATATTAACGAAAACATACCAGAGCCGCGGCCTCAATATGCTACTAACCACGAAGCAAGCAATGTGAAACTATCTACGAACCAATACGAGAACAAATGGATATCACAGGAAGAACTCAACAATATACAAACTAAACTTGACCTACAACATAAGGAGTGTTATTCAATGATGGACCATTCTGGAAACATTATTGGAATAGTAGATAAAGAAAACAAACTAAACTATAAATGCTTAGACCGCTTCAAACACGCATCATTCGTTCCTAAGGATACCCCCGCTTGGTCATTGCCATCATACTTCAAACAGTTATTTATAGAGTGTCTCATACAAAAACATAAACCTAAGTTCCATACACAAATTACTGAACCTAATATATTACGACACGTAAAATCTGGTCAAATACCCTTTTATCATATCTTTAAGCATCACACCAAAAACCCCAACAAGATACACCAGATTGATATGGTAAAAGCTTATACAAATGCTTCGTTAGGTAATCTAGGGGAAATGTCGTCATACTTCAATGAATACCCAATTGCTCCTCACAACATAATTAACATAAACCAAGACCTAACCCAAGAATACTACAATAAACTTAAACCTCTACACGGTTATGCTGTTTTTGACTACGACCAGAAGCACCTCACCGTGCCAACCTTCCTCAACGGCTACACCACAAAAGGAACACAATGCCAACCCATACCCGCATTATTGTATATGTTTGACCAAGGAGTTAAGATATTTATTAAGAGGTTATATGTAGCAGACGACCACTTCAACCCATTCAAAACCTTCACAGAACACATAACAAATATACAAGATTACTACTTTGATAAGCCTGGCTATGAACACGACACATTAGCCAAAGCAACCAACTTACTGGTAGGCTCTCTCAATACTAACATACACCGAACTCAGCAAGTATCTACTATTTCAAAAACATACAACGAGCGAATACATTTTATGATGAAAGAAAAAGGGTATAGGTTATTGTTCCTGAAACGAGTTCCATACGATAAAAGTAAGTATGCCGAAATGAAGGACGACCTGCTACCAGAGCGAATGATTTACACATACCAAGACACAAACCCAACAGACAACATATTTCAAATGTCTCACTTAACTGGCTATATGCTAGCATACCAAAAGATAGTTCTTCATAACCAAATGTTAAAGCTTGTAAATACTGGGCGAACTTTACTATATTCTAATACAGACAGTATCGCATACGAAGGCGAATATATGAAAACAGGAAAAGAATTTCGCCCCGAGGTTAAAGAACAAGACGAGTTCATCGCCCCACAGCTAAATATGACTTGTTTCGTTTCCTACATAAACGGCGAACCACGGATAACATACCAGCGACACAGCGGTTTCAAAGACACACTACCATTACAAAAATTCTTAGAAACACCACATAAACAATATCCAGAGTTCTCCGCCTTTGAGGATACAGAGCTTTCAGATTATAGCACCAAAGACGAATACAAACCTTTACCAGAACAAGAATTATTACTCATTCACGGCAAAGCTGGAACGGGTAAATCTGAAATGATTAAATACCTAACTGGTCAGCCATCAAAATATACTAACACCCATTTCAAAGACAAAAAACATTTATCAACCGCTATGACACACAATGCTCGCCAAGTTATTAATTCTGAATATACACTCCAAAAAATACTAACAATGCTATATCATAGACTTCCGCTACCGATACCAGTGGGCGAAGAAGCAATTAATCACCGAATAACCATTGATGAAGTTTCTATGCTTACCTCCAAGAATTTAGAAAGTCTGGACCATATGCTCAGAAAATACACCAAAATCAACAGACCATTCGGCGGTGTATCTATTATTCTGTTTGGCCACTTAGCTCAGCTTCCTTGCCCAGACCCAACATCAGAACCATTCCACAAGTCAAAAACTTTCAAGCTATTTACAAAAAGAAATCTTAATACAAATTACAGACAGGCCAAAGACCTAGTTCTACAATCTATCTTAAATAAGGTAGAAGACTATTACAAGGTCGGCGGTAATGAGCTTAGCCAACATAAAGCAAAAGACTGCCTACCTAATATACTAACACTTGAAGAATTAGATGCTCTCAATAAGCAAGTTAAGCCACACCCTAAACCGACTGATCGCGAAGCCCCGCCTTTAATATTACACCACTCTAACAACAATGTTCACGAAAGCAATAACAAAATGCTACAAAATAAACCTCTTAAAACAGGTCATCAGGTTGTGTTTCGTTGTAATACGAAGGTTGTCCATAACGGTGATATTCACACTATTACTAGGGACACCAAAGAACATATATTCATTACGATTGGTAGAATTGAGCAGAAGTTTGATAGAAAAAAAACGATACCAGACAAGAAACCGTATGCTGACATCCAGCCGACATTCTCATCCACCATCCACTGCTCACAAGGCCGAACAACACCAGTGTGGATAAATCTAGACCTACTGTCAATGAATTTGTTATATGTTGCTTTAAGTCGTGCCACGTGCTTGAACGATATTGGACTATCAAACGAGTTATGAAAGTCATAGATGTATTTTTTTGGCTCCTTTGCCTTTGAAGCTTCTAATCGTATGAACACCCCTCGTCGGCTTCACTAACTTAGTATTCACAGCCGTAGCACCCATTAACGATACGGGGTCAAATGCGGTTCGGTAATTCGTGATAGCTGCCGCGGTCTTCGCCCGCTTACCTTTTGGATTAACTTTCACCGCCACTCGGTCAATCACTCCTTCAATGAGGTCCTTAGTGCTACTGCCTTTATTGTATGTGGTCGCCCTTACCCCAGTCTGTCGGCTTAAATCTTTCGCAATAGTTCCTCCAAGGCTATGACCAGTAAGCTCTACGTTATCTTTGCCATATTTCTTTATAACCTCATCAACCAACTTCTGTTCTTCTTTATATCTCGGAGTTCTTTTTAATACTCCCTTCACCAATGCGACATCGGTTAGCAGGTCTCGCTTATCTACTGAACCCCTAAATGCCACAATCGCCTTACCATCTTTTTCATATACTGTTGATTTCTCTTTGCTAGCAACTGGCTTCCATCCGTCCGCACCATTTCGTTCTGTCCGCGATAAATATACATCCTCCGATAACTCCGCACTGCCTCCTTTTAGTCGCACACGTGCGACGGCTCCTGAGCTCTGTTTCCTGTATGCCTTACCAGCCTTTTTCAATGCCTCCTTGTAGCTTATACCGTGTTTAGCTGAGTAAGCCTTAACAAAGACAATCCACTCAGACATTGCGCAAAGTGTATCCTATATTATTAATTTAATTTTTTTATTTTTATACTTCCTACTATATACTCACTACTCTACACTCACCGATGCAAAAGCTTTGTGAAAAATTTGAACAGCTATCTGTCAGCAACAAAGACAGAACATTTACTTTACAAGAAATTAAGCAAGTAATTGATGGGCACATTAATGAATACAAATCAGAAAACAAGAAACTTCAAGAACAAGGAAAGATACCTATGGGGAAAAATAAGGGAAAGACAGTCGCGACGAAAACGACCAACCAATAAACCTCAACGGGTTGGGTATCGTAATGACTTTGTTGATTTACAGGGAAACGAATTATTTTAGTTTATTTACATCATTCTTCAATTTGCTTAAATCTAGGTAGGTTAATTAATTTTAGAATTATTTATTTTTTCTCAGGTTAAGATATATAGAGACCTTTTGAAAATCGTTTTTGAATTCGTAAGTATGCCGTCTGTCGAATATGGGGGAGAACTTACACACAGCCAGAGCGAGCTCATTCGCGGTAAGTATTCGCTTAACAAACTTACTGCCCGCGAAAGTCTTGCGACAATTCCAATTACCACAGTGGGGGGAATTGAATCAACTTTTGAAATTCCTACTCGTCCTTTGAACCTTGCGAGGTCTGTTTTGCGATTTACCTACACACCAACTCGGGGTGGTGCTGGTGGAAGGTATAACCGAATTCCTATGGACTGTCTGTCAATGATTAAGACAATTGAACTACGAAGCCGAAGCGGGCAGTATTTGTGTAATCTTCAACACGTGGGTAATTACACTAAGATGATTTGGAAACCTGAGATTTCCTATGATAGATTTATGGCTTTGGATAACCACGGGGCTGGGTCTGGTTATGGGGCTATGCTTCAAAAGTGTAATGCTGATGGCCGTGCTACAACCGCCTTTAATGCTAACGTGTTTGCTGGCCAACAAGCAAGTGCCGCAACAGTTGCGGGGAGTATTAATAACGATGCCAATCTTCAAGCAACATTAAATCGTTTTGGTAATGCTATCGCGGGAGCAATTTCTCCACCATCTATCAATGCTCGCCGTCATAATGATTTGCTCATTGCTAATGGAACTGGTGCCGCCTCTGTTGTAAATGTCTCTTATGAAGAGGCGAAGTATTTTGAAGGTGGAACCGATAACTTAGAAACTCCTGTTATCAATGTGTCTATTCCTCTTGGTATGCTTTTCGGAACCATTTTTGAAATTGATAAGACTATTGGTTTTAATGAAATTCTTGATTTGAGGATTGTGTGGGAGGGAACACAGAAAACCGTATTTTATGGAACTGATGCCCTTAGTGTTGCAGCAGGAGCTACTGCCACCGCAGCACCCGCAGAGATTACTAACCTTAACTTATTTCTCGCTGTTGAAACCGACCCGAACGTTATCTTGGGTGTTCAACAAAAGATTGCGGGTGAAGGCTTTTCGTTCAAGACCGAATACCCGCTCTCTTGGAAAACTAATCTCGCGGCGGGCACTCAGTCATTCGTTTTGAAGATGAACCGCTCGCAGGGTGAGAGAATTCGCCGAATTTACACAAGCGGATTTAATAATACTGAAACTTCAAACACCGCATTTGATTGCGATAACCGAGCACAGGCTAAGATTACTTCTTATTACACTACTTTGGATAGTAATAGAATTCAGCAGTTTGATATCACTTGTTCCCGAGATGAAGACTATATGCTTTTGAAGGAAAAAGTTAAGGGTTCCGCCGTATTGAACTCTAATGTGTATAAGTATAACTGGTTCCACGTAGATTTCTGGGACCACAACCGCCCGCTTTATGACAAGCGAGAAGAAGAGGGATATGAAGTGGCTGGGCTGTCCTTGGATACCGAACGGCGGTATGAATGGAGTGCTGAGGGAGCAGTCCAATTGAATTATTATACTTATGCTATTCTTCAAAGAACCGTTGTTGTTAAGGGAATTGAAATTTTGATGTCGTAGATGCTCAACGAGTTGAGCTTTTTGCTAGCAAAAACCCCCGCCAGTGAGGTAAAGATGTAATTATTAATTTTTGATAGTTTATTTATTTTTTTGATAATATAGGAATTTGTCGTAGGTGCCTACTATGTCTCACCAAAGAAATTTAGTCGCCCAAAATCCAGGCGGAGACTTCGTAAATGTCAAAGTTGGATATGATGGATATGTAGGGGGTCAAAATATGAAAACCGCCTTTGGAGAAGCATTAACCAGCTCATTAACCCCAGTATTACAGGAAATCTTTCCATATACTATCAATACGAGGGTATGGACGAAAACCGAAACAAAATCAAGTGTGTCATTTTTAAACAATATGGCGGAATTAAAAACAACCGCAGATATTACTTCTAATGCCGTTATGGAAAGCAAAAGAAAAATAAAATACAGAACTGGTATGGGAGTTTTAGCCCGCTTCACTGCTTTATGGACTACTGATGAAACTAAGGAATATATATCATTTATTGGTATAGGCGATACCGCACTACAAAATGGATTCTACTTTTATAAGGATGGTGTGTTAGGTTTCTGTATTGCGCACGCGAAAGGAGGTGTTGTTTCGTATATTCAACAAGAAAACTGGGATGACCCGTGCGATGGGACAGGCGATATGCCGCTCTTGGATTTGACGAAGGGAAATGTCTTTCAAATTCAATTTCAATATTTAGGCTTTGGGGCCATTAAGTTTTCAATTGAGAACCCCAACACAGGCGAATTCCAGCAAGTCCATATGATTAAGTATGCGAATGCCAACACGGGTGTCAGTCTGCGGAATACAACTCTTCCATTTGTTGCTAGAATGAGAAATGATGCCGATACAGGAATACAAAGTTTAAAAACAGCAAGTTGTAGTATGTTTATTGAGGGCGCCAACACTATTAATTCAACCATAACAAACGAAGCGGAAGGAGAAAAAAAAGCGAGCACCACAGAAAGTCCAATTCTCAGCATAAAAAATAAATCGCTTTTTAATGGTGGTGCGACAAATTATTCAATCGTTTATCCATCTCTCGTTAGCATTTCAAACGAAGATAACAAGGTTAATATAGTGCGAATTGTGAAAACAACTGGTGCCCTTACGGCGGAGAACTTCGTTGATATTGATGCCACAACTTCAATCGTATCAAAGGACACCGCTGCGACTGCCCTCGGTGGTGCTGTTATAACGGACGTAATTCTAAAACTGTATGTTAATGCTACTTCAAGCCAGCTTATTGACCTGCGAACTTACGACATTCAACTCTCTCCTGGCGAAAATCTAACATTTTTACAAAAGTCTGTATCTACTGTCGCGAATGGAGGAAATGTGAGTGTTATCGTTAATTTTATTGAAGATCACTAAAATGGATGGAAGGATGGAGTAATTTTATATTAAACATAAACTCCAACCATTATATAAAATGAACTACAACAAATATCAGAACGGAAAAATCTACAAGCTTATCTGTAATAAGACAGGTGAGGTGTATATCGGAAGCACAATTAAATCATTGGAGCATAGAGCTAAATCTCACACACATAATTTTAAGCGATACAAGGAAGGAAAAACAAATTACACTTATTCATATTCAATCATAGAAAGGAATGATTATAGGATTGAATTGATTGAAGCTTTCCCTTGCGATAGCCACCTTGAATTAGAACAGAGAGAAGGATACTGGATAAGACACACAAAATGTATAAACGATAATTTTAAAACTGGTATCACAGTCCCGTGTAATCAGAATAAAAAAGAATATAATAGACAGTATAAAGAAATTCATAAGGATAGATTGAGAGCCCATAATCTAAAAAAAGTTGAATGCCCTTGTGGAAGACGAATTGTTCATTCACATAGAAAAAGACATAGACATTCTACATATCATTTAAAATGGGTTATAAAATGTCATAATGAATTAAATCACTTGTAGGAAGCAACAAAAAACAAATACTTTACAAAGCTCCTACAATTGAAGCTGTTTGAATATTTCTTTTTTTAGCTCAGGATAGTTGTCTAGAAATGGTTGCTTCGCCATCCATCTTAAATATTGGGTATCAAATACGACCACATCGGCGACTGTTAAGTAAAACCTAAATACATTGTTTGAATTGGCGGACAGTCTTTTGCCATACTCCGACCCAGACCCATCATATATGACAGAGCCGAACGGGATTTCATTCGCTGTGTATATTTCTTGGAGCACGTGATTATCGCCTTCGCCAACTAGGTCGCTTTGAAGATACAATGTTTTCTCACCCGTCAAGATTATGACATTTGATGACCTCAGTGTATTATTAGCGAAGAAATAAGTAGAAGACCGCTCAAACCCCATAATTTCGTGGACCCTTGTTTCGTCATCAAATACAAACCGCGGTTGAATGTTAATGGGATTGTCTGCCACAGTAAATAACAGCTTGCCGTCTTCTGGGTCAGTGTTGGTGTTGTTGCTTGTTATTGTGTATGTGTAGTCATTGGGGCTTTCTGCGGTTAGCACTTCGGCTAGCTTATTTTTTAGGTTGTTCATTGTGTAGTTGCCCTCGGGTATCGTAATGACCGCCTCGTCGCCGTTTTCACTCAGAATAAAAGTGTTGTAAGGACTTGCCACAGAGTAATACGATTTTGGAACATAGATATGTAAAATTTTACAGTGTGTTGGATTGTCCAATCCTCTTAAATCCAAAGAGTGTGTAAAGTCGCTGTCTGTGCCGTTTATCCTGTTTTTACTGTTTATGTAATAGATACCGCTACTCCTGCCACCTTTATATTCCATTGACCCGACTTTTTGGATATATAATAGAAAATATATTTTTTTTGTTTTAATTACTTCAAATGTATGTATCAAAGCCGTAGCCGTTCTGCGATTTCAATTCCTCCGCCTCATTCTCCTTCAAATCAGTCCATCCGCTAGCAAATTTAAAACGGGTTCCTTTCGCCCGCTCTAAAAGAAATCTCATACTGTGCCAACCGCAAGTATCTGAGGTGTCGCTTTGTTGTTTAACTTGATTGACCTTCATTAATAGATAACTATCAGGACGGCTTTTATCTATCAGCTGTTTCATTTGTTGCTGGAAAAGTTCAGTCGGCTCGTATTCTGCTAGCAGGTCATACACTTCAACACTCCTATCGCCGTTTATGCTTACCCAGACAGCCATCCAATGTTGCCCTTTTTTGTTGCTCGGGTCTGTATTCATAATAAAACCATACTTCTTTCTTTTTTCTGGTTTTAACTGGTTGATTTGGTCGCTGGCTATCGTGCCTAAATACCAGTCGTGCTTTTTCATTATGTCGTCTATTTCATTCGTCATTAACCCTTTACCAATTCCAGACTGTTCGCCAGGGTCCTCCGTTTCACTCACCAAATCTTCATCATTGCCACTTTCCTCAGGCTCTTGTATAGCTGGTTGATTTTCTTGTTCTTCTTTTTTTTCGTCTTTTTCTTCTCCTTTTGCTTCTCTATCTACTTCATCTTTTCTTTTTTGAACGGCACCTTCTGCCCATAAATCAAACGATGCCCAAGCCTGGTCGGGCGACATCATTCCCTCGTTTATAATAGGACTGGTATATAGCCATTTTTTCAACATTTCGGAATAGTTTATTTTTCCTCTTGATGGTTTAATATCGGGGATGGTATGGCCAATAAATCGTAGTTTTTTAACCATCATTTCATTACTAGTTTTTCCTGCTTTATTCCGTTTCTGTCTTATCTGTTCTGCGAACATACCATCAATTAATTTTTCCTTTTTAGTTTGCTTGTGTTTCTCCTCTTCTTCCGCATCCTTTACAATTATGCCTCTCCGTCTTTTTGGCGGTCGTCCTGGCGGTGGCGGTGGTCGTATCATAGGTGGGGCGATTGGTGCCATTAATAATCCCTGTCTATGTCGTCGTTCGGCATTTAGTTCTTGGATAAGTCGTTGTTCCTTTTTCATTTCCCTATCCTTTTCTTCCAGCCTTTCCTTAGCCTCCGCCAGTTCTCTTTTATGTTCTCTGTCCAACACCTCTTTTCTTTCCTTAGCCTCCGCCAGTTCTCTTTTATGTTCTCTGTCCAACACCTCTTTTCTTTCCTTAGCATCGGCAAGGTCCTTTCTTTCCTGCCTTTTCTTATCCTCTTGTAGGTCATCCCGTGCCGACTTTTCCTTTTTATCAATACCCTCAATGAGGTCATACTTTTCTTGTTTAAGTTTGTCTAAGTGGTCTTGAATTGCGGTTCTCGTGTTCTGTTCAATCTCCGACAAGCTTTGAACTTTTTTCAGTTTGTGTTTGTCTTTATGTGTCGGCCACGGTTTCTTTGCTTTTGGTTTATTCAAGTATTTCATAAACAGCTTAACGATTTGAAGTGTTGATAAGTCATTTGTTTTCTTTCCAAAGTTTAGATATGCCCGTTTGCCTTTTACTTTGATATATGGCCGACAATCTTTCGTTCTGTATATCCTCGGCGGTCTTTGTTTAGGTTTTTTTCTCATTGTATATAAAAAAAATAATAGAAAGTTTAGTTTAATATTATCTGCGGGGTTTTTGCTCGCAAAAAGCTCAACTCGTTGAGCATACTAAAATTTAAGTGCCCCACGGCCTCGTTGCTTGCCGTATCCTTGCTTCATCGCAGCCTTCGCTACACGGTCCGCATAAGGAACTCCGACATCGCTAAGAAAGGTAGCCCCTCTTGATATCAATTGATTTTTCTTGATAAACCTATTAGCATCCAATATTGCCTGTCCGACTTTTTTCCAATTTACTTTTCCACCCTGTTGCCCCTTCTTACGACCAGTTTTCTTTTTTCCGCCCGCCATTGTGCTTGAATTTCTTGTTATTTTTCCGACTGTTGGAATGACTTCAACCCTTGTTGTTTTCACGACCATACGCAGAGACTTCGCCTCCGCACCTCCAAGTTTTTGGTGAAGCTTTTTTTCAAAAAGGTTCTATAATATACGAAAAAAATAAATAAATATAAAATTACAAAAACCTTTTATTGAAATTAGTCCCGCAAGCGGGACAATAGACTATCGCAAGCGATAGTTGAAATTCTGCCTCAGCTCGTCCGATACCGCATCCACATACAAAAAGTTAAATCGTTCTTTCGTCGCCTCGTGATATTTTTCAATGAAGTATTCAAGGTCGTAGCCCAAATCAAGATGCTTATACACGAGTTCTATTTTATCAATACTCTGTCCAGGAAAAATAAGAAGATAGTCTAGCTGTTTAATCGCCTCAGGCTTCATGTCGTTAAGATACTGCGAGCTCATAATCACTTTTGACTTGTAGTGTCTATTTTTTTTCAACAGGTCGCTAACTGACTTATCCCTCAACCCGCTACCCAAATCATCTAACACGAACACAACTTCTGGTGTAATGTATTTGCTTGGTCTCTCCACTTTTTCGCCTCCCTCCTGCTTCTTCTTTTCCTCTTTTCCAAAATAAAGAAACTTTGGCTTTTCTACTTCATCCTTCCCGTCTTGAATGATTTCGCCTTCTTCTTGCTCTTCATCGGGTTTATTCAGCTTGTCTAACTCGTAATCAATCACAGTCAGTCCATCTGCTTTCAAGTATGTGTATATAGCCATTGGGTTGCCTTTCTTTTTGAAGAACTTAACCATTTCTTTGTATATGTGGTCTTTGTGTATTGTGCTGGCTATAATAACAATACGGGTCTTTTTGTCGGTCGTTCGTTTTAAGATTTCAAACAGTGCGGTCGTCTTGCCACTCTTTTTACGAGCGAGAAGAAATATATTGGCATACGGTTCATCAAATAGCTTATATCCTTTTGCCAACTTGTCTCCATCTCCGTTTTGTCTGACTGGTCTAACTCGTATATCGTTAATTTTTTCCATCACTCTATATTTTCTTCAAGCCAAAAATTCTAAACAAATAACAATTCTTCCAGCTAGTTGGTCGGTCTCAATATTACCGCTGTCTGTTTTCAATACCCTAAACGAATATTGCCCATCAGTCCAGCCGATATTTCCAAGATTATAACCGAGGTTTGAAATGTTTGCTGTGGTGCTGTCGGCGAATGTGCCGATAATGCCGATGCGGTCCATATAAAGGATTTTCGTTTTCGTCTCGGTCATATCATTCATATAGTGGATAAACTTTATGTTCATTCTGGTTGGGGTAAAGTTCATTTGAATGTTTTTGTCAAATGTCTTGCTACCACCAGCAAAATCATTACTCAGAAAAATAATCTTTTGGTATTTATAGTCTGTCATTTGCGATGCCCTCTATACTAATCTTTATAAACTTTTTATTAATTAATATTTCTGCTCGGACTGCTTGCGATTTCTATTCGCGGGTCAGTGATAAAAAAATGAAAGTTGTGTTTATTGTATCCAAAAGGGATGTGTGTATAAGCCGATGAGCGATTGGTGTGTTAGTTTTGATGAAGTCATTCCGCTAATCTGCTCAAATGATGCCTCGTGGTATAAAGTCTATCTATATGAATGCTCACTTCTTTGAGCTAGAAGGGGAAGGAAGGCAGATGCCGATAAGCAAGGTTAAAATACCCACATAAGTGTTGGCAACCTCGCACGGTAAGTTCTTTTCAGACAACCTCACGATACAAAGGGTGATGATGGCGATAATGATACCCATTTGAAACAAGTATTTGATAAGTCGGCTGTCAGTTTTTCGCTTAGTCAAACAGCAATCCCAGCTGTCCTCGTATTCGTGGTCTAATTTTTTTTCTTCCTGCTTAATTTGGACATCAAGCACACGGTTTTTGAGTTCGGGTGTGAGTTCGCCTCCATCTACTTCTATGATTGGTGGTGGGTGTAATCTAGGGGGCATAGTAAGTCTTACAATCTCAAAACTGTATTGGGTTTACGGAAATACTTCTGCTCTGATTTCTGCTAATTGGTTTGTTAAATCTTGTAATATATTAAGTAAAGTTTTATTTTCTTTTTCTAAATTAATCACTTTTTCCGCCATATGTTGAAATCCGCTTACCAATATCGGTATGAAGTCTGTATATGTTATGCCTTCAAGGTATCCTTCTCCATCATCCGCTTTTACCCCACTTTCAGATACAAATTCTGGAAAAATCTTTTTTACTTCGTCCGCAATAAATCCGTGGTTCTTTTTTTCTTTCTTTTCGTCTGATTTCAAATAATATGAACAACAATTTATCTTCATTAATTTCTCGCAACAATCTCCACATTCTAATGTTTTAATATCTGATTTTAGCCTCCTGTCCGAGGAGTTTGTCCAAGCACCATTAAGCGGAATATAATTATAACTGCCTGACGGCTCGCTTGAAGAGTTTGAAGTAGTCCAAGCGTGAAGCAAACCAGTAGAAGAAACAATTGCTCCATAATTCGTATATCCTCCTGATTTAAAAAATAGTTGTGGGTCATTAGTAGAAGCGGGTCTTTGTCTTATTGTTAAAGAACCGCTTGATGTTGTTGGAAGAGTTATTCCACCATCTGCTTGAAAGGCACCTTTGTTCCACAAAAATCCATCGCTCCCTCTCAACGACATTAAAGCAACATCATTGGCATTTTCCCACACAAAACCGTGGGTCGTGTCCGCACCCGATCTAAATCTTACGGCATAACTACTAAATCCATTTCCTGCTGGTGCCGTTCCTGTTCCACTTAATGCTTTATTCGCCCCAGATTGTGCCATATAAATCCCCCAGCCTGGGTCAGTAATATCCCAAATATATATTCCTCTGGTGCTTCCTCCATTTGTTCCTCCTTGAATGGATATTTTTGCCCCACTGGTATTCGTTGCTGATGTAAGTGTTCCCGTGTATGTAATCCCCGCATTTGCCGTTATTAACTTTGAAGCAGTAATCCCACCATACCCAATTCTAAATAATTCATTTGAGCCTCCATAATAAAATATGTGGTTATCGCTTGTAGCATTAACATTGTACATCATTGTGTTTAGTATAACACCAAATCCATTAAAAGCAGTTGTAGAGCCTGTTCCTCCATCCCATAACACTAGTTTATTGTTCGCTACTCCACTTCTATTAATAAAAACACTTTTACCCGCTCCTACTTCTATGTTATCGCTCGCCGTTAATGTTGTTGTAGTCATACCAGCAGTTGCCGTTAATGTAGTTCCCGTTATTGTTCCGCCACTTGTTATGTTGTTTGAATTCATATCTAAGGCTCCATAAAACCGCATACCGCCAGCATTGTTAAAACGGACAATGTCAGACGAAGCACTTTTATTATCCAAAAGTTTTGAAATATAAAAGCCTGCTCCTTTTACATCAAATGCTACATTCGTGAATACATAGCCTCGTTGGTTAGCGGTTCCACTTGAATCAGTGTTTAAAGTATATAAGAAAGACTGCCAATCGCCTGTTGTCTGTGAAAAGAATATATCTCCCCCGTTTTGGTTTAATATCCGCGCCCCATTATATGTAATATTTCCGCCATTAATGATATCCACATTATTAAAATCGGCTTGGCTTAACAAATTCAGTGCTCTTACATCATTTCTTGTTCCATTAAATATTTTAATTCCTGTTATTGTTTGGTCTCCTGTTAGTTTCACATTTTGTCCGTCCAATGTGTCCGCATACCCTTTTGTCGCTCCGTCCGTCGCTAATGTCGGAGTTCCAAGGTTCGCTATTTTGCTACTATTACAATCTAGCCCCGAAGCATTTACCCAACCGACTATCGTCCCATCAATAATAAAACTTATTTTTTTCGCAGAAATTTCAAAGTTGTAATATGTTGCAGTTTTCATATCCAAACTAGCAATAGAGCCGATATTACTGGTAGAATTGAAAACGATAAATGTGCCCTTTGTTGTTGAATTCATTGAATTTCCCGTTATTTCAACACCACTGCTATATGTCTTAATTCCTGCTATGGTTTGGTTTCCTGTTAGTTTCACATTTTGCCAGTCTAATGTATCTACATAACTTTTGTTTGCTCCGTCCGTTGTTGCTGATGGTGTGGCTAAGTTTGTTATTTTGTTGTTATTCAAATTGAGTGTAGTGCCAGTTGCGGTTATAATTAAAGTATTACCTGAATATAACTCTACATACGAACCTGTTATTTGTATCGGATACCAAGTCGCTGTTGCTGTTTTTTGTGCGGCAATCATTCCTATTTTTGTATCAAATGCGATACCGATGCCGTCAAAAGTAGTAGGATTGGACGAACCACTTACTTCTAAAGTTGATGTAAATTTTTTATTCCCTGCTATGGTTTGGTCTCCTGTTAGTTTAACCACAGAAGTATCAAGGGCGGAAACATCAACACCATCAACAAGATTAACATTTGTTATGCTTTGACTTTTCATATCAATACCAGCACTAGCATTTATTATACTGCTAAATGTCTTAATACCCGCTATGGTTTGGTCTCCTGTTAGTTTGAAGACTGCGGTATCAAGGGTGGATACATCAATACCGTCAACATTACCCACATTTGTTATGTTAAATCCTCCCATATTTAAACTGCCCGTCATAGCCACTGTGCCGTCCTTTGCTAGTTTCGTATCGGTGTAAGCCTTTGTTGAAGCATCGCCGTCGTAGAATGGTGCGGGCAGTCCGCTGATTGCTGTTGTGCTGTTAAAATTTAAAACATTATTTGTCAATGTCATTCCACCTCCTGTTGTTGGAGCAAAAAGTATGGACGAGCCTACAAAAGATAATGGATAGCCAGTTGCTCCACCTGCCTCCGACGAATAAATAGACCCCATATTATTGTTGTAATTGAAGAATAATTTGCCCGTATTTAATGGATTTGAGTCTTTTACGGCCACATAAGTAGTAAATGTTTTATTCCCTGTTATAGTCTGGTCGCCTGTTAGTTTAACGACATTCGTGTCAAGAGCCGAAACATCAATACCATCAACATTACCGACATTTGTAATTTCAAATCCTCCCATATTTAGCGGTTTCATTGACTTTAATTCCGTATTTGAAATGGTGAATATATCGCCCGACCCTCCGCCAAAATAAAATGCATCACCTCCAAATATAAATGGTTTATATGCGACTGTATCTCTATCAATTGAAGTTAATATACCAGCTTTGACATCGCTGTCATATGCTAATTCTATACCAGCCCCAGAAGTTGGTGCCGTATTGCCGCTCACTCTCAGTCTATTCGTGGAAAAATTCTTTGCTCCTGTTATTGTTTGGTTGCCTGCAAGTTTAACCACAGAAGCATCAAGGGCGGAAACATCAATACCATCAACATTACCAACATTTACTACATTAAAACCTCCCATATTTAAATCTCCAAACATCATAGTGAGGCAGTCTAATCTCAGAAATGGTGGGGCTGTGTTTCTCCATTGACCCGTGCTATAAATGAGCAATTGGTTATCGGCGGGTGTGCCTGTTATGACTACATCACTTAAAGCATCTATTGACTTGTTTGAAAATCTTGTGTCAAATCTACCATCAGTATAGTATAAATTAGTTCCTTCTTTTATGTCCGTTGTGCTTTTGGTAGCCAGTCGTGTGTCAAATCGGCTGTTGGTAAAATAAAGATTTACGGGGTCAGCATCTTCTGGCACTCTATCTGTGTATAAGCCCACTATGTTTGTGTTCGTTAAATCAAGGTTGGCTATATCTAGTGAGTCCACCGCAATTTCTGACAATCCTAAGAGCGATTTATATTGACTGCCCATTGTTGTATATATTATCTTAATTAAAATATTATATTTAGGAAAATATACCAACCCATAGCAAACAATTACCAACCTACGGTCGTAGACAGTATGCCGGGCAAATCTTCGGTAGAAAATCTTAAAATCGCTAATGCGAGGCGAAAGGAAAAGGCTAAGCAAAGAAAGATTGAGAGGGCGAGGGAATTACTAGCGGAGGAAGAGGCTAAGAATGCGAAAGAAATGACTAATGATGAAAAGATGGAACATACGGCCAAGAAACAGTTGGCGAAGGACCTCATTAATGGAAGAGACGGTGAGAAAAGTGAGGAAAGTAGCTCGGAAGAAGAGGTTGAACAGGACTTTGCTGACCTAATTGCCCAACGGGTTGCGGGTATGAAATTAAAGACTAAACAGAAGAAGAAGAAAGCGGTAAAAAAGCAAGTGGAAGAGGAGAGCGATAGTGAGAGCGAGGAAAGCGAGGAAGAGGAACAGCCTAAAAAGGGTAAAGGTAAGAAGACTGGCAGTGTTAATGTCAATGTTTATGCGGGACAACCAGAGAAGTCAAAAAAAGAAAGCCATGATGTTTCAAAGATATTTTTAAAGTTCTGAACCTACCAAAGATAATGATAAGAATAGTAATTAGCATACTCTGGATTGTTGTATGTTAATTCACCTTTTGAATTTCTTATAGCTTTTGCTCTTGCTCTATAATTTCTTCTTCTTTCTTTGTCTAAATGGTTGAGATGTGAAAAAAAGTCCTATGCGGTCTTTGTAATGCTCATATCTGACATCACCGAAATGAATTGTTTTTCCTTTTGGTGTTGTAGTTGTATATTTTTTATTTTTTACACTTGACTTTGAAAATCTCATATTATATAATGAACAAGATAAAAAACCTACCATTAGATGTTCGCTTACACATTATGGACTACCTATATAATCATCGTATGTATGACTTCACTAGTTGCTATGTGTGTGGATTAACACTGTGCTTAGCGAACCGACAAATTACAGCTATTGATGATAGTTTTGATTGGTTTTATATGTATGAGTTTTGTTCTAATTATTGTTTTGAACTTGAAAAAAAGAAAGAGCAATATATAGAGATACAACATTAGGTGTTATTAAGTATTAGAAAGCGATGGACGACCATATACAAGAACTAAAAGAGCAACAGGCATTAGAATTACATTATCAGAAAAAACAAAGTAAGAAATGGAATACGATATGGGCTGATAAACCGTTGAAACAAGTGTTTGTAGATTTGGCGGATATGTCTAAGTTAAAAGATAAACCAGGTAATAAAAAATATGCTTTTATGTTGGTTTGGATTGACACTAATAGTAGATTTTTAGAAGTTAGACCACTAAAAAATAAAACTGCGAATGAAGTATATACTGGTTTAAAATCTATTCCATATTCCAGAAATCATTACAACAGATAGCGGAGGAGAATACAAAGGAGCAGTTAATAAATATTTTGATGAACATAACATTGAACACAGAACACTTGAAGTAGGAGACCACAAAGCACTTGCGATAGTTGACAGAGTTATTAGAACTATTAGAAGGTGGCTTGACATACTATTTGAAACTAATGGGAACTTTGACTGGGTCTCATACATTGATGATATGGTCAAAGCTTACAATAATCGTTTTCATCCAACAATCAAAGCTAGACCAATTGATGTATTAAATGGGAAAGCTACTAATAAACAAAAAATTGAAAGAGATGAAAGTATTAACGAATTTGAACCTGGCGATAAGGTAAGACGAGAAGTTCAACGAAATCTATTTTCAAAAGGCGGACGAACTTGGTCAAAGCAGATATATACGGTTTTGGGTAGAAATGGATTTAAAATTGTGCTATCTAATAAAGAACTAGTTAGCCCCCGCGAGTTGTTAAAGACCAAGTTTGAAAAACCAGTTGATGACGAAAAACAAATTCACGAACAAGTCCAAGATTTAACAAAGGAGAAGAAAATAAAGCAACAGTTAAAAAAAGAAGATATACAACCAGAAAACATAATTGAAACCAAACGACACAAAAAGAAAAAGGTAATTTTTGATTTATGAGTAAATTGCGGATGATTTTGCCGTTTTTTTTTTAGCCAAACACTCTGCGGTAGGGCGGTGGGGCGGTCCCATTTTACCGCATTACCGCAAAAAATAAAATGTCTGAAAGTCTGACCACCTATGTAAAAATGGGGATTTATGCTGTTATCGCCCTTATATGAACGAATATGGCAAAAATGGCCTGCGATAGGGAAATTCAAAACGAAAAGGGGGGGGGAGCCTTTGGATCACTCCCCCTTTTCTTTGTTCTTTTTTATTAGCAATAACATTGACATTTGAACCATTATTGGCAGTTCCGACGGATTTCTGTGTAAAAGTCAATACATCACTAGGAGTCAAATATATATCATAACTTCTAAGATTGATTTGTTGAGTTGATTGAGAATTTACATATAGTTTAAAAATTGTTGTTCCGTTGGCAACGGCACTCGCCTTTGTATCAGTATCTACAATTGAATACTTAGAATCAACATCTGCAAAACCTGCTCCAGTTAGTGTTCCATTTAATACCATTCTTACTACACACGACTTACTATCTTCATTTGTAATACTTATCAAAGTAGGATAAACATTTGAATAATTTGTTCAATTAGCACCGCCCGCATCAAATGTTGCTTTATTCCTGATACTAATAATAGGACTTTCAGTGGTGTTTGCTGCTTTACTTCCTTCCACTTCGTTTGTTATACTTGTGTTTATCGTATTCGTTCCCTCAATGAATAAACTGGCACTCGCTGTTTTAAGAGATTGTATTCCAGTCTTTGCATCATTTCTCATTACTGCTGTAAAAGGTAATGTTGTATTTCGCAGGCTTACCCCAGTATTAGCATTTGCATAGTCAATCATATGAACTAATTGAAATAATCCTGTTATGGGATTTTCAATATAAAACTTAATAGCACCAAACCCAAGATACTGAAATTGAATTTGAAATACATTTCCTTTGCTCCAGTCTAAGTCAGGCATAGCCGAAGTTCCATCGCACGGGTCGTCCCAGTCTTCTTGGTCAATATAAACTGCAGCACCTCCTTTACAATGTGCTATACTTATTCCTGCTTGATTTTTGTAAAAATAAAATCCATCAACGAGATCATTTCCTATTCCAATATATGAATAGTAATCTTTTGTATCATCCGTTGTCCATAGAGCAGTAAAGCGGGCTAGGACACCCATTCCAGTTCTATATTGTATTTTCCTTTTACTTACCAATCTAGCATCTGCCGTAGCATCAGCAGTTGTTTTTAATTCAGCCATATTATTCAAAAATGACACAGACGATTTTGTTTCTGTTTTTGTCCATATCCTAGTATTAATGGTATATGGAAAGATTTCCTGTAAAACTGGTGTTAATTGACATACTACTGCTTCGCCAAAAGCGGTTTTTGAATTATTTGTTTCAATATCACCATCATATCCAACTCTGACATTTATAAAATCTCCGTCTGGATTTTCTGTGATTAAGTTTCTCTGGTGAGTTTTCATTGTTTATATAAAAGAAAAAAAATATTTTTATTTTTCTTTTTTATTTTTATTAGTTTTTGAAACTTTTACAAAAGTTTCACCAAACCTTTTGCTGAAAGATTTTTGAATCTTTCTATGACATAAGGATTTCAATTCCCTTAACAACAATAGTCCTCTGAGGAATAGCGTAAGTATAATAATTCAATTGTACAGCCCCAGTCGCACTCCATTCATACCGCCGTTCGGTGTCCAAAGACAAACCCGACACTTCATATCCCTCTTCTTCTCTCTTGTCATAAAGCGGGCGGTTGTGATCCCAGAAATCAACATGGAACCAGTTATATTTATACACATTTGAATTCAAAATAGCAGAGCCCCTAAGTTTTTCTTTCAAAATCATATAATCTTCATCGCGGGAGCAAGCAACATCAAACTGCTGGATTCTATTACTATCCAAAGTAGTATAATAAGAAGTAATCTTAGCCTGTGCTCTGTTATCGCAATCAAATGCGGTGTTTGAACTTTCAGTATTATTAAATCCACTCGTGCAAAGTCGGCGAATTCTCTCACCCTGCGAACGGTTCATCTTCAAAACAAATGACTGAGTGCCCGCCGCGAGATTAGTTTTCCAAGAGATAGGGTATTCAGTCTTAAACGAAAAGCCTTCACCAGCAATCTTTTGTTGAACACCCAATATAACATTAGGGTCAGTTTCAACAGCAAGAAAGAGGTTAAGATTAGTAATCGTTGCTGGCTGTGCGGTGGCAGTTGCTCCTGTTGCAACACTTTTAGCATCAGTTCCATAAAATATGGTTTTCATTAAAGCCGATAGTCTTATCAATTTCAAAAATAGTTCCAAAAAGCATACCAAGAGGTAAAGACACATTGATTACTGGCGAATTTCCAGTATTGACTGCATTTGCCAGAACTGCTGCGGGGTCTTCACCAATATCTCCACCCTCAAAATACTTTGCCTCCTCATACTCAACATTAACAAGACTATAGTCTCCAGCAGTGCTATCTGCGAGAGCGGTATCATTATGACGACGAGCAGCGACAAGTGGAACTTTGTAGCATGTTTGAACTGCGGTTTTTAAAGTCCCAACCGCATTTGCATCAGTAATAGTCATTCTGTCTGCCACAGTTCCGACGTCAATCTTTCCAGCATTACACTTTTGGAGCATAGACCCATAACCAGAATTAGCTCCGTGGTTATCCAAAGCCATAAATCTATCATAAGAAATCTCAGGTTTCCAAATCATCTTAGTGTAATTTCCCACGTGTTGAAGATTACACAAATACTGACCGCTTCTGCTTCGCAGTTCAATTGTCTTAATCATTGAAAGGCAGTCCATAGCAATTCTGTTATAATGACCGATTCCTCCAGTCGTTGGTGTGTAGGTAAATCGCAACACAGACCTCGCAAGGTTCAAAGGACGAGTAGGAATTTCAAAAGTTGATTCAATTCCTCCGACACTCGTAATTGGCACACTCGCAAGACTTTCGCGGGCAGTAAGTTTGTTAAGCGAATACTTACCGCGGATAAGTTCGCTTTGGCTGTGAGTAAGTTCTCCGCCGTATTGGACTGGCATTTTTTGTTTTGTTTTTGAAGTAGAGTAAATTAACTAATTCACCAGAATATATAATAGTATAGAAAAAAATAAATAATTGATATTTTATTCTGACTTCGTCATCATAAAACATCGTAATCCATTCAAGTTTTAAAACGATGTTTATCAACAAACGAGAATGAGTGAAACGAATGAAAGTGTAGTTGATAAATATCATCGGGATTTCAACAAATTGAAAAATGAATTAAATAAACTAAAATAATTAGTTTCACGATAAACCAGTAATGTCATAATTCCCAAACCATTAAGATTTATTGCTTGGTCGTTTTCGTCCGTCAAGTAAAACCTGAATACATTATTTGAACTTGCGGATAATGTTTTCCCGTATTCACTACCAGAGCCGTCGTAAATGACAGAACCGAAAGGAATTTCGTTGGCGGTGTATATTTCTTGAAGCACATGATTATCTCCTTCATTCTAACTGAAGGAGATAAAGAGTTTTTTCGCCAGTTAGAATAATTACATTTGGCGATTTAATAAAATCATTAGCAAAGAAATATGTTGAATTTCTATCAAAACCCATAACTTCATGAATACGGGTATCACCATCAAATATAAACTGCGGTTGAATACCTCCGTTATTTGAAACACTGAATGTTAATTTGCAATCCTCCGCTTCCGTGTTTGTATTGTTGCTTGAGACTACATAAGTATAATCATTCGGACTTTCTGTCGTCAGTACCTCTGCCAGTTTATTTTTTAAGTTGTTCATTGTGTAGTTGCCCTCAGGTATTGTAATTAAAGCCTCATACCCGTCTTCGGATAATGTAAAAGTATTATATGGTGAAGCCACAGAGTAATACGATTTCGGCACATAAATATGAAGAATTTTACAATGTGTGGGATTGTCTAGTGATTTTAAGTTTATTTCGTGTGTAAAGTCGCTGTCTGTGCCAGTTATCCTATTTTTACTATTTATGTAGTAAATTCCAGAGCTTCTACCACCTTTATACTCCATGATATTTAGAATTGCGCTTTACTGACCGAAGGGCGTAATCACTCTCGCTTATTCTAAACATCGTTTTTTTCTTTTTCAAAAAAATTAATGCTTATTGTAATCCTTAAAAGTGCGTAGCCCCCGATGTTTTTGGAAGGGGCTGGGCCCCTTTCCAAACCCGCGGGGTATGGTAGGGGTGGAACCCCTCCAAACAAATATCAAATGTATGTGTCAAAATGACCATACCCAATTCTGTGCTTTTAATTTTTCTGCTTCTTCTTCTTTTAGGTCTGTGTAGCCACTGGCAAATTTGAATTTAATACCTTTTGCTCGCTCCATTAAAAACCTCATACTATGCCAACCGCACGTGTCTGATGTGTCTGATTGTTGTTTCACTTGATTAACCTTCATTAACAAATAACTATCTGGATGACTTTTGTCTATTAGTCTTTTCATTTGTTGCTGAAAGTCTTCTGTCGGCTCGTAAAGTGCTAATGGGTCATACACTTCAACACTCCTGTCTTTATCTAGACTTATCCATACGGCGATCCAATGAGACCCCGCTTGCTTGTGATTGTCTGAATTCATAATAAATCCGTATTGCTTTCTGCTTCCGGCTTCAACTTGTAGATTTCATCACTGGCTATTGCTCCGAGATACCATCCATATTTTTTCATTATGTCGTCTATTTCATTAGTCATTAGTCCCCTCCCCTCACCCTGTTGCTGTGGTTGCTCTTGCTGTTGCTCGTCTGTCTGTGGTTGCTCTGGTGTCTCCGCGATGAGTGGCTTTGCCACGATGTTCTGCTCCGCAGAACTTGTTCTCGGAGGTATGGTTGTTTCCTCTGGTGGTGTTTGGTCTGGCTGTGGTTGATGTGAAGTGATGCTCGGGGGTATGGTTGTCTCCGCGACGCTCGGGGCTAGCGGTTGGGGCATTCCTTCATCAATATTTAAATCTGTTGAAACTCGTTTATCTAAATTTGGATCGGAATTCATTTTGTTCGTTAGAGTATTTACAAAATCATGTTTGTTCATTGTGTGTTTCCAATCTTTGCGGGTTAAGTCTTTTTTTTTTCGCAATTGAAAATAATTTATTAATCAAATGTATGGTGTAATTTCCTACCTGTACCTCCTTGTTTCCCCATATACTCATCATAATTAACATAATCTGCTATTTTCTTTTTTATTTGTTTCTCATCGTTTCCTACATTAACTTTAAACATTTTTACCATCGCCATAATCCATTCGCTATTTTCTCTATGTTTCAATTTTGTATGTCCGTCCATTTCAAGTTTCCTTTTTAAGGCCCGCGATAAATCAACGATTTTTATTTCTGGTAAATACTTTTTTGATAAGGCATCTTTCATTGTTTGCTTAAATTGTAAATTTTTAACATCATTTTCCGTTGCTTTCCCTTTTTTTTCTTCTTGTGCTAGTGCTTTCCTCATATCAGTCAGTTTTACATTTTTCTGTTTCAATAATTTAATACCATCTGCTGTTTTTTGTATCATTCTATCAGTCATTTCTTTAATCTCTTCATCAGTATAATAAGCGGATTTCAAAAGTTTTATGTTATCATCTAGTTCAGTGTCTTCTGCAGTAGGGGGTTTTGGAAGTGGCGTCGTTGGTGCTTGTGGTTGTCCCTGCTGTGGTGGCATAATATATTGATATTGTGGTGTCTGTGGTAATGCATGTATCCTATTTTTTCTATCTTCTTCATATTTTACATCATCTATGAGTTTTTGCTCCCTTCTTAGTTCTCTGGCTTTTTGTTCTTGTCGTTCCTTGATGTCGGATAGTTCATTGCGGTGTATCCTTGCTAACTCATCCTGCCTTTCCTTAGCATCTGCTATGTCTTTTCTTTCTTGCCTCTTCTTTTCTTCTTCAGCATCAACTCGTGCTTTTTCTCTTTTTGGTCAATCTCATCAATCTTTTCGTATTTCTCCTTTCTGAGTTTGTCTAAGTGGTCATTAATGGCGGTTCTAGTATTTTGCTCAATCTCCGACAAACTCTGGACTTTTCGCAAGTCTTCCTTCTTTGTTTTTTTCTTTGCTTTTGGTCTGCTCAAGTATTTTATAAAAAGTTTAACAATTTGAAGTGTGCTCATATCATTTGTCTTTTTACCGAAATTAAGATAATATTTTTTACCCTTCTGGATAATATATGGTTTCCCGCTCTTATTCCTATAAGCCCGCGGGGGTCTTAATTTCTGTTTCTTTGATATTTTAGAAGTGCGCTTCATGCTTCGCATTCTCGCTTATTCTAAAACATCGATTTTTTATTTTAGGAAAAAATAATGGTATCGATGTTTTGTGATGACGAAGTCACAACAAAATATCAAAAATATCTTTAAAACTAGACACAACACATGTCGTTTGTCCGCAAGCGGACTAAACCTTGAGTGCTCCTCGCCCTTTCTGCTTACCATACCCCAGTCTTGATGCTACAGCACCAACACTACCTGCGTAAGGTACCCCAACGCTACTTAATGCTCCCGCAGTCCTAGAGATTAACTTATTATTGCGAAGAAATTTATCAACAGCCATTGCGGTTTTGCACACTTTTTGCCAGTTAATTTTACTGCCAGCCTGCCCCTTGCCCTTCTTCCGTCCAGTTTTCTTTTTACCTCCAGCCATGTTGGTGCTTGAGTTAATAGTTCGTTTGCCGATTGTTGGAATGACTTTAACACGAGATGTCTTCACTACCATTATACTATGAAAAAAAATATTTATTAATTCTAAAAATATTATTTAAATCTTTGTGAGAAATTTTCGGAGATTGAAAATCTCCAATAGCCTATCGCATGCGATATGCAAAGTTTTTTCTTAACTCATCATCAACACTTGAGACATAAAGAAAATTAAATCTCTCCTTTGTTGCTTCGTGATACTCTTGAAGAAAGTAATCAAAGTCAAAAGATAAGTCTAAGTGTTTATACACGAGTTCCATTTTGTCCTTAGACTGACCCGGAAAGATTAATAAATAATCTAACTGCTTAATGGCTTCTGGCCGTAGGTCATTCAGATACTGACTAGACATAATAACCTTTGATTTATAGTGTCTGTTCTTTTTTAACAAATCACTTACGGACTTGTCTCTTAATCCGCTCCCTAAATCGTCCAAAACAAAAACAACCTCTGGAGAAATATACTTACTTGGCCTTTCTTTCTTCTCATCTCCTTCTTCTTTTTTCTTTTCCTTTCCGAAATAAAGAAATTGTGGCTTCTCTATTTCTTCTTTGTCCTGTTGTACTTCTCCTTCGTGTTGCTCGTCATGTCTGTTCAGTTTGTCTAACTCATAATCAATGACATTAACACCATCTGATTTAAGAAAGGTATATATTGCAATCGGGTTGCATCTGTTCTTAAAGTGCTTTACCATTGCTTTATAAATGTAGTCCTTGTGAATTGTTGAAGCAATAATGACAATACGGGTTTTTCTGTCTGTAGTCCGTTTCAGTATTTCAAAGAGTGCTGTCGTCTTACCGCTCTTCTTACGGGCGAGTAGAAATATGTTGGCATACGGCTCATTGAACAATTTATAACCTTTTGCTTTTTTGTTTCCATCACCCTCTTGTTTTACTGGCTTCACCTTGACATTGTTAATCTTCATCATGATATTTTAGAATTGCGCTTCGTGCTCCGCACTCTCGCTATGGATTCAACTTGTTGAATCTATATTCTAAAACATCGTTTTTTCTTTATTGTTTAAATTAAATCGGTTGTCGATGTTTATGGAAGGGACTTTGTCACTTTCCAAACCCGCGGGGGTATGGTAGGGGGTGAAACCCCTCCAAACAAATATCAGCCTACGAATTCTAGGCACACAACAATTCTTCCCGCTAAATTTCCTGTATCAATATTTCCGCTGTCGGTTTCAAGGACTTTAAATGTATATTGTCCGTCAGTCCATCCGACAACACCCAAATTATAACAGAGGTTTGAAATGTTTGCTGTGGTGCTGTCCGCAAATGTTCCAATAATTCCAATTATGTCCATATAAAGAATTCTGGTTTTGGTTTCGGTCTGGTCGTTCATATAGTGGATAAACTTAACATTCATTTTGGTTGGTGTGAATGACATTTGAATATTTTTATTAAATGTTTTGCTTCCTCCAGCAAAATCATTGCTTAGAAAAATAATCTTTTGGTATTTATATCCAGTAGCCATGATTATATTACTACTCATAAACTTTTTAATAACAAAAATATTTACGCGGACTGCCTGCGACTTTTACTCACGGGTCAGTGAGAAAAAAATGAGAGTTGTGCTTATTGTATAAAGCAAGGGGTAGATACAGGGTTTAAGTGTGTTTTCATAAATAACGGAAATAATATGTGTCCTAGTTTTGATGAGGCTTTGCCTTTAATGTGTGCTGGCGATAATAGATGGTATATGACACATATATACGAGTGCTCACTTCTTACTTGAAGAAGGCGAAGGAAGGCAGATACCGATAAGCAATGTTAAAATACCGACATAAGTATTAGCAACATCGCACGGCAAGTTCTTTTCAGATAGCCTCAATACAAAGGGTTATAATGGAAATAATAATACCCATTTGAAATAAGTATTTAATAAGTCGGCTGTCTGTCGGTCTGTTTTTTATACAACAACAATTCCAGTTATCTTCCAATTCGTGCTCTACTTTTTTTTCCTCAGTCTTTAGTTCTACTTCAAGAACACGAGACTTTAATTCTGGAGTTAGTTCGCCATCCATATCCATAATAGGTGGTGGTCTGTGAAATCTGGTTGTATTATTTGACATTTGAAAATACGACTGCTCGGATTTCTGCTAATTGATTTGCTTGGTCTTGTAGTATATTAAGTAAAAGTTTATTTTCTTTTTCTAAATTAACTACCTTTTCCGCCATGTGTTGAAAAGCACTAACCAGTATTGGTATGAAGTCCGTGTATGATATACCTTCAAAGTTTCCATCCCCATCGTCTGCTTTTATTCCACTTTCAGATACAAATTCTGGAAATATTTTTTTACTTCATCCGCAATAAATCCGTAGTTCTTTTTCTGTTTCTTTTCGTCTGATTTCAAATAATATGAACAGCAGTTTATTTTCATAAGTTTATCGCAACAATCCCCGCAGTCTAGTGTTTTAATATCTGATTTTAATTTCCTGTCTGAACCAGAAGACCATGTATTTGCTCCCGCATTCAAATAAACATAACCCGTATTGTTTTCACCATTTGACAATGAAGTCGACCAAGCATGTAATAATCCACCTGTATTCATTACCACCGCATAACCTGATGAGTCTCCTGCTTTCACAAATATTTGTGGGTTGGTCGTATTGTTTGGTCTTTTTCTTAATGTTAAAAATCCGCTGGATGCTGTCGTCATGCTTGTATCAATCTGAGCATAGATTATACCAGTCCCCCTCGCATAAAAATTTAAATCTTGGTTTGTACTGCTTCCCGTAGCATATATTGAATTATAACCAAAACCAACTCCCTGTGTACCGTTGCTGTGTCTGAATTCAACACCAGCAGAAGATGCTCCAAGATTGGCTGTGACATATAACCCGACTGGTGTAGCATGAGACCCACTTCTTGCTTCCCCACGTATGTCGACTGTGCTATTAACAACAGATATACCCGCATTTGCTGTTATTGCCTTTGAAGCAGTAATTCCCGCATTACCAATTCTAAATAATTCATTTGTGGCACCATAGTAAAATATGTGATTATCAGTTGTAGCATTAACATTGTGTCTAGTTTAATACCAAATCCATTAAAAGCAGTCGTGGAGCCTGTTCCACCATCCCATAAAACTAATTTGTTGCTTGTGTTTGTATATCCTGACCTATCTATGAAAACACTTTTTCCAGCACCTACTACTATATTGTCGCTCGTTGTTAATGTTGTTGTTGATATACCCGCATTTGCCGTTATTAATCCACTCGCGGTTGCCGTTGTTGTTGATATACCAGCACTAGCCGTTAATGTAGTTCCCGTTATTGTTCCGCCATTTGTTATATTGTTTGAGTTCATATCTAAGGCACCATAAAACCGCATACCGCCAGCATTGTTAAAACGGACAATGTCAGACGAAGCACTTTTATTATCCAAAAGTTTTTGAAATATAAAGTCCTGCTCCTTTTGCATCAAATGCTACATTCGTAAATACATAACCCCTTTGGTTCGCGGTTCCACTTGTAGCAGTATTTAGAGTAAATAAGAAATACTGATAATCTCCTGATGTCTGTGAAAAGAATATATCACCTCCATTTTGGTTTAATATCCTCGCCCCATTATATGTTATATTTCCACCATTAGTGATAGTTTGATTATTAAAATCAGCATTGTTCGTTAAAGTTAGATATTTTATCACAGTGCTTGTCCCGTTGAATGTTTTAATTCCTGTTATTGTTTGGTCTCCTGTTAGTTTTACATTTTGCCAGTCCAATGTGTCCGCATACCCTTTTGTAGCTCCGTCCGTCGCTAATGTCGGAGTTCCAAGGTTGGCTATTTTGCTACTATTACAATCTAGCCCCGAAGCATTTACCCAACCGACGATTGCCCCATCAATAATAAAACTTATTTTTTTGGCATTTATTTTACACCAGTGCCCATATCAAGGCATCCGATAGTTCCTATATTGGCTGTGGAGTTAAAAACCACGAATGTTCCCTTTGTTGTAGCATTCGTTGAATTTCCTGTTATTTCAAGACCACTGCTAAATGTCTTGATTCCTGCTATTGTTTGGTTTCCTGTTAGTTTCACATTTTGCCAGTCTTTTGTATCTACATAACTTTTGTTTGCTCCATCCGTTGTTGCTGATGGTGTGGCTAAGTTTGTTATTTTGTTGTTATTCAAACTTAATGTTGTTCCAGTTGCGGTTATAATTAAAGTATTATCTGAATATAACTCTACATACGAACCCGTTATTTGTATCGGATACCAAGGCGCTGTTGCTGTTTTTTGTGTTGCAATCATTCCTATTTTTGTATCAAAGGCTATGCTGATGCCGTCAAAAGTAGAAGGATTGGACGAACCACTTACTTCTAAAGTTGATGTAATTTTTTTATTCCCTGCTATGGTTTGGTCTCCTGTTAGTTTAACGACAGAAGTATCAAGAACTGAAACATCCACACCATCAGCCAAATTCACATTTGTTATGCTTTGGCTTTTCATATCAATCCCCGCACTCGAATTTATTATACTGCTAAATGTTTTAATTCCTCCTATGGTTTGGTCTCCTGTTAGTTTGACAACCGAACCATCAACTGCGAGATCAGTGAGATTAATTCCATTATACGTAGAAGCCCCCGAAATAGCATAACCATTCATATTTAGTCATCCCGTCATACTGGCTGTGCCGTCTAATCTAAGAAAGGGTGGTGTGGTGTTTCTCCATTGCCCCGTGCTATACATAATCAGTTGGTTATCTGCTGGAAAGCCTGTTATCGTCACATCGCTATGTGAGTCTATACTTCCACTCGCTGACACCTTATTATTATTATCATTATGCTCAAATATCCAATCATCAACACCTTTGTCATTAAGTAAATTAACTCCTGTTATATTCTTCCTTCCCATACTAATGTTGCATGTTTCATCAACATTTATCGGAAATGTTTTATTTACCCAGTTTATTGAATTATATGTTAGATAACTATTCATCGCCACTGGTGCTGTAATGACTACATCTGAAAGTGTATCAATTGAACCAAGGGATTTATTCTTCCATTTGCCTTCTACATCGTTGTAAGTTAAGTATTGTCCGCTCGCTTGTGCAAATATGTTTGTATCTATCAAATTGTATAAACTTGTTTGGTGCGGATTGGAAGTATTGCTTCTGTGTTGAGTTGAGGCTTTGACTTCGTCATTATCCCTAACTCGTTGCTCTGTGTAGTATAAACGGCTTCCTTCTTTGATGTCGGCTGTTGATTTTAAAGCGAGCCGTGTGTCAAAGCGGTTATAAGTTCAATAATAATTAAGTCATTCTTTTAGGTCAGTCGTTGATTTTAAAGCGAGACGTGTGTCAAAGCGGCTATCAGTCCAATGATAATGAAGCTATTCTTTTATGTCTATTGTTGATTTTAAGGCAAGACTTGTGTCAAATCGGTCGTCAGTGTAATAAAGATTGATTTGGTCGGAATCTTCTAGCACTCTGTCTGTATTCAGACCGACTATGTTTGTGTTGGTAAGGTCAAGGTTAAGTATATTCAGACTATCAACAGCCAATTCTGACAATCCCAAGAGAGACTTATATTGCGACATATTATATTAAATAAATATTTCAATTTTTTTTTGGTTAAATTATACTGGAACCTCAGCAACAACCTCGGCAACAACCTCAGTTGTCTCCTCAGTGGGCTCCTCAGCAGTCTGCTTGGAAGGAGACTTCTTCTTTGGCGGCATGGTACCTGCCCCCACACCAAAAAGCACAAAAAACATGTGTGGGCAGTGCCTTGAAGCCGTTTTTTTTTTTGTTTTCGTAAATAAATAATTTCGTAAATAAAATAATTTTTTTTGTAGCCCAGTAATATGTGTGCTTTTATGTTGTTGTGAAATGTGTGTCATGTTCATTGATGAGAAGTGAGCAGGTAGGCAGACAACACAGATCACACAACCCTACCTTACTCCTTCAATATACAATTTATACTTGACAATAACTTCCTCAAATGTTTTCCGCCACCAATCAAATTTCTTGCGTAATTTTCCTCTTGACGGGACATTGGAAATTTATTTTTTTCTAACAATCTTTCAAAAAATGCTATTTCTTTTTTGGTCTCTTTTTCCTTTCTAATTCTCTGCCTTTTAACTTTCCTTACATTTTCTAATTGCTTTCTTTCCTCTTGTATTTCATTGTCTCTTTGTTCGACAGCTTCGAATCTTCGTTCTACCTCGTCAAGTTCAAGTTTAATTTGTCTTATCTTTTTTGACAAGTTTTTTTTCTTTGTCTCCAAGGCTATTTTTTCGGAAATAATTTTGTTCTTTCTTTTGTCTGAATAATATTCAAACCAATTATTTTCTTCTCTTTCAACATCATCATCGCTTGAATTTTCTTTTGCATCATCATCAATATAATCACTCATTCTGTACAAATGGAGTCTTGTCAAGATAGAAAGTAGGCCAAAAGTGCGAAAACGAAAAGTATGATTTTTTGTTTTCGCATTCTCTGATAAAAACATGTGATAACATTGCGCATTGACTTAGGAAAAAAACCGAAACCAAAGCCAGCACCGACACAAAAAAGTGTTTTTTATGCTCCTGCTCTTGATATAGTGATGGTTGGTTTAATTAGTAAGTTGGTGGTGTTGTTCGTCATTGTCGGCAGTTCAACTCCCACTGCTTACTCTTGACCCATTCCTGCCATCCTTTTTTTTCTTTTCTCTTTTTTGTAAATTCCTTTTTTCTTTTTTTTGCTTAGTATCCGTATGGTAATGTCGTGATCTGGTTTCTTTTAGAGGTTGAATTACTCTTTTAGTGTAAGTAAATGAAAATATCTTTTGTAATGCTCTGACGTAATTGTTTTTGTCTTTTTGTTTCTTGTTATTTTGCTGTTGGTGTGTATAATTACATTTCCAGCCTCTGCTACATTCTTTGCTATACACTTTTCTCCTTTTGTTTCTAGTAGGTCTTCTAATTCTTCATATGCCTTTTTTGATAGTTCAGTGTCTTGTACTTTCAATCCATTGCTTATGATACTAAACATATTTACTAAATTCAATTTTTTACAAGTCTCATAATTCATTGAAAATCCTTTTAATTTCATTTTGGTTGTTCCATCATTTAGTATGTAGCCGTATGATTTAGGTCCTGCTCCAATAAATGTTGTTATCTTTCTGCTTATCTTTGTCTTTTTATCTATCAATTCGTCTGTCCATTGTCCCAATAAATCACCAGTCGGTATTGTTGTATGTCCTTCTTTCTCATCTACAGAATAAACTACGCTGTCTGTGTCGTGATATAACACTCTATTACCTAATCTGTCCATCATATCATACAATCTCATTTGCGCATGTGCTGTAGTAAATAGTGCTACACAGATATTTGTATTGTAGGGGTCAGATACTTTTTCAGGGTGTAGGTTGTAAGATAGTTCTAGGCATTCTTTGTTTATCATATTGATAGATACTTCATTTATCTTCTTGTCATTTAGTATTTTGAATAGTTCGGCTTCACTCCTTATGATTTTTGTTTGTGTCTTGTTGTTTTGTTGTCCAAATTTTCCCCATAGTGAGTTAAGACAGTTTCGCTACTGCCCTTCTTCCTTCATTCTTTTCCATCTTGCTTTTGTCCAATTTGATTTTCATTTTTTCTTCATAGTCCTTAATGTAATTGTCTTTGTCTTCTTCAGTTATGACATTTGATGGATAGCCACTTGATTCCTGTTTCACTCTTAGAAAGGTCTTAATGTATTCTTTGAATAGTTCTGTTGTCTGTTCATTCCAATGCCATAACTCATAAGTTTTGATCAGTCTGTAGCCTTTTTGTATGGCTTTGTAAATAAGTGGTGTTGCCCATGTGCCTGTAAGTTTTCTCTCTTCGTCTGTGTGTTGGCATTTGTCTTGTAATCCTTCCTTTCCACATTTATTACATAGATAATACATCATCTTTCCTCTATCTTGACATGGTAGAACAGGATGAATTAGAGCTCTAGGCGGAAGTATTTTTATTTTTGCTACACCAAATGTTGTTTTATTATTCAACATATCATAGGCATCTTTTCCTCTTATTGTTTGGTGATGTTTCACAGGATAGGGGTC
>WBZZ01001190.1:300000-302500 GCA_019918135.1 Paulinella micropora
GATATTTCATCTACCTATCCATCCATCCATCCATCCATCCATCTATCTATCTATCTATCTATCTATCTATCTATCTATCTCTATCTATCTATCTCTATCTCTATCTCTATCTCTATCTATCTATCTATCTATCTATCTATCTATCTATCTATCTATCTATCATCATTGTAGCTTGCGCAAGCTTACGGTGCTCAAAACACTTGGACTAACGGCTTCCTTTTCTTTCTCTCCTTCCTTATCCTCCCCACTCTCCATTCCTAAATTGCCTTTTTCTTCAACGTCCTTCCTCCTCTTCTTTTTTCTAGAACACAGTCTACCCGTGATTCCCATCCCGGACACATGCACAGTACACAAATTACTGTTTGATGTGAAACTGCGTTCCTTTGCAAGGACTACATTCCTTTGCGACATCTCATCTATCTATCTATCTATCTATCTATCTATCTATCTATCTATCTCTATCTATCTATCTATCTATCTATCTATCGGGGGGGCTAGGCACGCGGGCAAGTCTTAAGCTATGTCTTGCTCGCACATCCAAACCCCCCTTACAGCCCTGCACCAGCTTTGTTTCGGATTTGTCGCAGTTGGTGTAGTCTGACTGGCCAGGGCTGATGACTACCCTTCGTGGGCCCTTGATACACTCTCAAATTGTTCGGAAAAGCCCTAAGTGCCTTCGATACCGCGGCCTGCGGGAAACCGCAAATTGCAGCAGGCGAGGTAACGCTCGTTGGATGGTAAAAACTCGAAGTATATGGCCACGCAGGGAATAATGGGTAACCCGCAGCCAAGTCCCTTCTTGTGAGGCTACCCCGCGCACGGCTCCTTATCGGTTGACTACCGCTGCTCCGCTAAGCGGACCCGGTAGTCATCCGCGCCGCTGTCCAGTGGTAGCCTGGCAAATTGGAAAGGTTCAGAGACTAGACGGGAATGGGATGTTCCTGTGTAGGCACATAAGCAGGGATCTTAAGGTATGGTCCGCCCGCCGCGAAAGTGGTCGCCTTGGATGAAGGTCGAGGGTTGGTGTACCCCTCGGGCCCAAGCCTTGGCGGGGCACGTGATCACGGACACGTATCTGGAACCAGTCTGAGCCCTCCAGCCAGGGAGGGTTCAGACGGCACATTTCCGGGGCCTAGTGCCCATCTCTCTTCTTTTCTGTCTTGTTTGATCTTGGCCTTGGCCCACCTACGTGGGCACGCGCAGTATATGTGCTAGACCGGGCGGGAATCGCGCACGTGGCCAGAATGACCAGATGGATGGATGGATAGATAGATAGATAGATAGATAGATAGATAGATAGATAGATAGATAGCTGGACCAGATGAGCGCATCGAACAGCGCGTCCTCAGTGATGCAGAGCTTGGGGTTCTGCAGAATTACCGCCATGCGCTCCTGCAGCATACATACATACATACATACATACATACATACGTACGTACGTAACATTATATGTACATACATATATACATATATATATAATATAATAATATATATATATACATATATATATATATACATGCGTACATAACATAACATAACATAACATGACATAACATAACATGACATAACATAACATAACATAACATAACATAACAATAACATAACATAACATAACATAACATAACTTAGCATAACTTAGCATAACTTAGCATAGCACAACATAACATGACATAACATAACATAGCATAACATAGCATAGCATAGCATAGCATAGCGTAGCATAGCGTAGCATAGATGTATGTATGTATGTATGTATGTATGTATGTATGTATGTATGTATACATGTATGTATGTATGTATATATATATATATATATATATATATATATATCTTTTATCTATATCATATTGTATCTTCGTATCTATCAATCTTTTCTATATATTTACAGCAATAAGCAGATATATATATATATATATATATATTTATATATTATACATTATTTATAATATTATCTTGAATGCGTGTATGTATCTGTGTCCATATCTTGAAATATATCTCTATTTTATCTTTAAATCTCTCTCTCTCTCTCTCTCTTTCTCTCTCTCTCTCTCCCTCCCTCCCTCCCTCCCTCTCTCTCTCTCTCTCTCGTGTTGCATAGAAACAGGAGAAGATTTATATCTTGAAATGTATCTCTATTTTATCTTTAAATATATCTCTATTTTATTTTTAAATCTCTCTCTCTCTCTCTCTCTCTCTCGTATTATATAGAAACAGGAAAAGACGCCGTCTGGTGCAGATGCAGGTAACTCGCATTATGTATGTATGTATGTATGTATGTATGTATGTATGTATGTATGTATGTATGTATGTATGACACCTTCTGCTGCAGATGCAGGTAACCCACATGCATACATACATACATACAAGCATACAAGCATACATACATACATACACACACTACATACATACATACATACATACATACATACATACTACATACATGCATGCATGCATGCATGCATACATACATGCATACATACATACGTACATACATACATAC
>WBZZ01001190.1:317500-325859 GCA_019918135.1 Paulinella micropora
GCCGCCCAACCCCCCGGGGGGGATTTTCCTGGATTTCTAAAAATAGATTTTCCAAAAATATCCGGATTCTGTCTCAAACTCTATTAATTTGTCTCAAAAGGGAGATTGAAAAAGGGAGTGAGGGGGTGGCCCCATTCGCCGCTCGCCTCCTCTTTCACAGGCTGTCTCAACCCTGTCTCAAAGGCGCCGGCCTTGCCTGTGCGATCTTTGGCCTTTTTTAGGGGGGGTCTGAGACATATGATACACTTTTTTCAATTTTTCAAAAAAAAATAAAAAAAAAACAGAAAAGGAGGGAGGGGAGGGGGGTGGGGGGTTTTCCGGATCGTGGCAGATGTCTCAAGAAAAAATACACAGGGAGAGGGGAGAGGGGGGGGGGGGCTTTCCGACAGGGTGGGGGGCCGGGGGGAGGGAGGAAAAGATAGTTAGGCTATGTTTTTATTGAATCGCTACAACGCGTTGAGTTTTCTAGCTAGGCGCTGGAAGACAGTCTGCAGGCGCCTGTTGACACGGTCCTCCACCGCAGTCCAGTACAGGCGCTGGTAGCGTTTGTAGAAACGCCAGGCTCCGCGGGAATCGTCCAGGCCGACGCCAGGCAGGCCATCGACCGTTTCTGTCCCGGGGCCTTGGTGTCCCAGCCATTCTTTTTGAAATTCCGCCTCGTGGATGACGGGGTTGTTGGCCAGTGCCTCGTGCTTCTTGCCCCGGCCGCCGTACCAGTCCCGCCAGGAGTGGAACGGGCACAGCTTTTGGATCAGGTCGTAGAGGTCCCCGCGCTCATCGCGGGACAGGCCCGCCAGGGCTCCCTTGGGTAGCGGGCTGTAGTAAGCAGGAGTCGGGAGATATGCACATACGAGTTTGGCACAGTCTCTCGCTATGTAGGCAGGGACTGAGCTGCCGATCGCCGGTGCCAGTATCTCGAGCAACGGGGCATGCAGGATCTGCAGCTCCAGTGGCAGGTCGGGCAAGAGCGGGCTTGCGAGCACGAACTGGTCTGTAGACGCGCCGAGCAGGGCGAGGTCCAACAGGGAGAGCAGTGGCCTCTCATCTGGCTGTAGTGCGGTAGCGGCCAGCGGGGACCAGGGATAGGGCGAGGCGGTCAGCCGCAAACGCCGGTCGTTGGTGTCCAGGCCCTGGGCAGCCGCCTTGACCAGCAGTGCGTACCAGTCGATGTCCTTGCACGGGTGTCGGTCGGCGTCCAGCCGGGCCACGGCGGCCGGGTCACAGGGGGCGGGGACGTAGGGAACCGGCGGGGCGAGCGCGGCCAGGCGGCCGCCGGGCAGGATGGTGCGGCGCGCGCGCTTGGTGGGACGGGCGGTGGCGGCGGTGGCACCCATGGCGGCAGAATTTCGGCGCATTTTTTGGGGAGTGCTTCCTAGGTTGGGCTAGGTCGGGATTATGGAGGTGGTTGGGTAACGTCCGTTACTCCCTTGGCTGGCTTAGGTCGAGGTCGCGACCCGCGCCGTTTGGCAGGTTCAGGCACGTATTGCCTTTTTGTCCCGCCAGTGATATGGCCGAAATTCGGTGATACAGGAAAAAAAGGCATTGATACGGGAAAAAAGGCAGTGATATGGGAAAAAAAGGCAGTCGCCAGACTGTGCCGGCGCGTGCCTCGACCTCAACCTCATCAGACCATTAGTCAGTCGTGTCGAGCTCAGACCTGGGTTCTCAGCAAACCCAGGAAGTCCCTGGAGCCGGAACGAGACTATTGCCATTTTTCCCCCCACCACTGGCAGTGGTCGAATTCTCGGAAATTTGCCGCGCCGCAAAAACACACTAAATTTTCGCGAAAATTCCACTCGTGACATTTTTTTTAGAAACTTCTCGTGCACTGTGTTGTGTACAGGGTGTCCGCCATGCCTAAGAAAGCCAAGAAAAAGAAGGGGAAGGACAAGGGCGATGGCGAGGAAGAGGAAGAAGAGAGGAAGATCGCGTTCTCTCTGCAGCAGCGCGTGAACGTGGAGCGTCTGCGACACATTTTTACCCTGGCACGCCTGCCGGTGGACGAGGCTGACAATGTGAGCGCCATCCTCCAACTGTACAAGACGAGCCATGGGAGCGCGCGGATCGACTACCTAGAAAGCAAGAAATGTGAAGGGACGAGGCTGTGGGGGGCGTGCGCGATCGGCTTGCGGAAGAAGTGGATCTGTCGCATGGTCGCGGGCGAGTACTACGAGTGGCTCGACATTAAGAACGCAGCGTGTACCCTGCTTACACAGGACATGGCCAAGAATGGAATCGAGGTGCCCGCCTTGATCGCGCGTTACGTGCAGCCGGGCGGGAGAGAGGCTATGATCGCGGAGCTCTGTGCGCAGCTCGAGTGGGCGCACGACGATGCAGGGAAGAAGCGCGGCAAGGACGCGTTCTTGGCTGTCATCAACGGGAAGGGAGTGCAAGGCGACCCCGAGCTAAACTGCGAGATCCTACGGGAATGGAAGAAGAACTGGCAGAGCGTGTTGCCGCTGTTCGTGATGCTGGCAAGGTACGGCCCAATGTGGCAGGCGGTGCAACAACAAACCAAGAAGTCCAACAAGGAAGCTACCTTCCTTTCCTACGTCTGGCAGAGCCTGGAGCGCAGGATCATGGAGACGGTGGTTCAGTACCTTCACTCGCTCAAGGAAGGCAAGAATAGGCTGTACAACGTGGGCGTCTGGAAGCACGACGAGATCGGAGTAGAGAGGAGGTGGGGCGAAGGCAAGATCATGACGGACGAGCTGGTCCAGCAGGTGCAAGAGCACGTCAAGCAGACGACGGGCTACGAAGTGTCCTTCCACTCGGACGACGGGAAGCCGACCGACGAGGACTGGGATCTGTACTACGGCGAGCAGCACATCCACAAGCTGTCCAGCAACGACGAGAAGTGCAGGCACGACCTGGTGAAGCATGCCCGGCGTTCCAGGGACATTCGTTTCAACGGGGAGGTTCTTGGCCCCCACGCGAGAATCGAGGGAGTCTACTGCTTTGTGGGCGAGGCGGAGGAATACATGGACCGTATCCTGGTCGACACCGATTACTACCAAAACGTTAACAAGGAAAAGCTCCTCAAGTGGTTCGTCGGTACCGGCCATCGCTTCTTTCCAGTCAAGCGCCCATCGGAGATGCGGACCGACTGGATCAGCTTCAGGAACTGCACGTTCAACTCGCGCACGCTGGTCATCCGCACTTGGGAACAGCTGCGCGAGAGCGGAGAGGCTGCCCCGTTCACTGACCACTTTTACGACGTGAAAGTGGACATCGAGAAGATGATCAAGGCCATGTGCGGCGACGACGACATGACTCCCAGCTGGCGAGACCTGGTTCGATTCCAGTTGAGCAAGCCTATGTACGAAATCTTCGAAACGTTGCTGGGCAGGCTCCAATTCCCGCTCAGGGAACGAGATAACTGGCAGGTGCTTCTTTTTATGTTGGGCGACGGGGGCACAGGGAAAGGGACAGTCATCGAGGTCCTGCAGTCGATGAAGCCCCCTGGCAAGGTAGCCTCGATCAGCAAGAACACCGAGAAGTGGTTTGGGCTGTCTTCGCTGTATGACAAGAAGCTTGTCGTGATACCGGACCTACCACTTGACTTTGCGAGCACGGTTGGCCAGGCCACGATGCAGAGCATGGTGTCGGGTGAGCTGGTCAATGTGCCGGCTAAAAACAAGATCGCCAAGAGCACGGTGAACTGGAGACCGCCGATCATCGTGGGCGCTAACAACATGTTCAACTACAAGGACTGCCAAGGCCAGTGGAAGCGTCGTGTGGCCTTGTTCCTGTATAATAACCTTGTGAAAAAGGCAGACGACGGCCTCGGGAAATACATTATCGCTAACGAAATGCCCTACATCCTGGCGCGCTGCGTCGCTAGGTACAAGCGCGCAGTGGAAGAGCACCAGCGCGCAGACTTTTGGACTGACATTGCACCAGAGGAGCTGCGACAGAACCAGAAATTCGTGGAGAGCAGGACGAACGTGCTGGCGCGTTTTCTGAATGAAGGCAGCAAGGACCATGGCGTCGTGTTCGAGAAGAACCATTTCACGAGCTGGCAGGACTATGCGGACGCGGTCAATAAGTACCTGAAGGAGGACTGCAGGCTGCACACCGTGACTGTGGACGATCTGGGAGATACCGCACTGCGCAGGGCCGACTACGAGGTCTATCGGGCACAGGCGAACCAGGGCGTGGTCAAGAAAGACACGCGCGTAAATTACTGCGAGTTTTGTCCTCGGTCGACCAAGGAAGTCGGGCACATCTGTGACGTAGCGTGCGAACCAAAAATCTGTGGCTACGTCCGTGAATGCGGACACACGGGCGTTTCGCGCGGCAGGAAGCATGGGATCGTGCATATGCGCTTGCTTTCGCGCAGAGCCTACGACCAGAAGATGAACGGGGCGACGGAAGAAGAAGCTGCCGACGAAGACGGAGAGAGCGCGCAGGGGTCGCAGGGGAACGACAGGGAGTCTTTTGTACGTGCCATAGTGTCTGCTGGAGTGGTTCCTGATAAGCTAGCAGGCTATAAGATGTTTGATAGAGCGGTCGACAGAAGCATCAAGAGAGCACTGAGAGTGGCTGGCAAGCGCAGGAACAAGAAGGAGGAAGAGAGGGAAGAAGCGGGGCAGCGAAAGAACAAGAGGCAGCGCCTTGACGGGGCAGAGCACGTGACTGCTGACGCGAATGTCGAAAAAAAGGGTAGCTTGGATCAATAAAAAAAGATAAAACGTGTAAAACTTTAATAACTCTTCTTCCCGGGAAATTTTTTAATATTCTTACAAAAAAATTAATAAAAACCCCAAAAAAAAGAAGTGCCTGACATCAGCCAAAGAGAATTGAACTGGCGACACGGTTTGTGCAGACGATAGTATTTTTCGTTTGGGCTAAACATGACAGACACGACTAATAGGGACAATTCTGCTCTTTTTTGGGGCGGGTGCGTTCCGGCCAGACTGGCGGTGGCCGGCCTGGCCATATACAGGCCGCAGCCCTGGATGCAAGCACTGGCCGCAATACCCGCTGTTTTTTGGCTGAGCGGAGCGCTTGACGACAGGCAGACCGGGTTCTTCGGCGGAGACTCCGCCTACTGGGCAGCACACCGAAAAACACATGGACTTTTGTGGGCCTCCTATGCAGCCACCGGCCGCGGCGAAATTCTGGCGGTCGACGCGCTCTTTGGGGCTTGGGTCGCGGTAGAACACGGAAAAAAAAGTTCTGAGCCAGACTCTGTATAGACTTGGCAAATGCAAGTAACCAAAAGAAATGGATCTCCACAGGCCATTTCGTTCGATAAAATATTGGAAAGAGTTGCTAGTTTGTCCAAAGATCTGCATGCCGTTGACCCGGTTCTTGTGTCCCAGCGCGTCGTGGCGGGCCTCTACAACCTCGTGCCGACGAGCGAACTTGACTCGCTGGCCGCGAGCACGTGTGCGTCGCTCGCGATTTCTCACCCGGCGCACGGAGAGTTGGGTGGTCGTCTCCTGGCCTCCAACCACGCAAAGCAGTGCCCATCGACCTTCAGCGAATGCACGGAAAGGCTTAGGTGGGGCATGGAGCCAGCTTACAGCATATTCGTGGACCAGAACGCGGGGCAGCTCAACGCCATGATCGAGGCCCGTCGAGACATGTTGTACGACTATTTCGGTTATTCAACCCTGCTCAAGTCCTATTTGCTCAAAGACTGCCAGGGCCGTGCATGTGAAACGGCACAATTCATGTGGCTTCGTGTGGCTGTCCACTTACACCGCCGCGAGTCTAAAGAGCCATTGAAACTCGTCAAAGAAACTTATGACCTCATGTCATTGCAATTCTATACTCACGCGAGCCCAACCCTGTTTAACAGCGGGCTGAAAAGAGCGGGTCAGCTGTCTTCTTGCTTTTTGCTTCCGATTAAGGGCGACTCGTTGAGTTCGATATACGACACGATCAAAGACGTTGCTCTTATCAGCAAGGGAGGAGGCGGGATTGGCCTGCACCTCGGCTGCGTGCGGGCCAAGGGCTCCCTGATAAACAGCACGGGCGGGCACAGTGACGGTGTAATTCCCTTGTGCAAAGTGCTAAACGAGACCGCTCGCTACGCAAATCAGGCCGGGAAGAGAAAGGGGGCAATCGCAGTCTACCTGCCAGTACACCACCCCGACGTGTTCGAGTGGCTGGACCTTAAAAAAACAACAGGTTCTGAAGAACTTCGAGCCAGAGACTTGTTTCTAGGACTTACTGTCAATGACTTGTTTATGGAGCGTGTAGAACGGGATGAACAATGGTCCCTATTTTGTCCGGACGAGACGGGCGTAGGCGATCTAGATGCTCTCTACGGCAAGGAGTTCGAGTCTCAGTACAAGCGGGCCGAGAGGCTGGGCCTGGCGAGGCGCACCGTCAAAGCGCGCGAGCTCTGGAGCGCTGTCTGTCGTGCACAGATTGAAAGCGGCGGCGTGCCTTACATTATGTACAAGGACGCAGTGAATGCCAAGTCAAACCAAAAAAACCTAGGCACGATTCGCTGCAGCAATTTGTGCGCAGAAGTGGTCCAGTACAGCTCAGGCGGCGAGTGTGGCGAGCACAGCGTGTGTAATCTGGCCTCTGTCGCGCTGCCCAGGTTCGTGTCGGAGGACCGTAAGTCCTTTAATTTCGAGTTGCTGCGGTCGTGCGTGCGTGTAGCCATCAGAAATCTTGACACCGTGGTCGACATTACAGATTATCCCACAGAGGAAGCCAGACGCAGCAACCTCTTGCATCGCCCGGTGGCCCTTGGTGTCAATGGCCTGGCCGACGTCCTGGCCCTGATGAAAATGCCATGGGATTCAACAGAGGCACAAAAACTCAATGTCAAGATTTCACACGAACTGTACTATGCGGCGCTCTGGGCCTCTTGCGAACTAGCACAGGAGAAGGGGGCCTACAAGAGTTTCGGGGGTCTCCTGCTAGCCACGGGCTCCTGCAGTTCGATCTGTGGCCCGGCAAGGAGCAGCCGGACGACCGCTGGGACTCGCTCCGCCTGAGCATCACCAAGTATGGGCTACGAAACTCACAGCTAATTGCCTACATGCCTACTGCCACGACTGCTCAGATCCTGGGCAATTTCGAATCTTTCGAGCCGGCCCACTCGAACGTGTTTGTGCGTCGGGTGCTCTCTGGCGAGCACGTCGTGTGGAACAAACACCTGGTGCGCGAGCTAGAAGAGCGCGGGCTCTGGAACGAGCAGCTCAGGGCTAAAATCATTGCCGACGGCGGTTCTGTGCAAGGGTGCGACCTGCCCCAAGACATCAAAAACATCTACAAGACTGTTTGGGAAATTCCCCTTCGTCTGCAGCTGCACTTGGCTGCCGACCGCGGCCCGTTTGTGTGCGGCAGGCAATCGCTCAATTTACACGTGACAGATCCTACTGAACGCAGAGTCAGCAGCGCTTTGTTCTACGCCTGGCAGCTCGGTTTAAAAACAACTTATTACATAAGAACCCAGGCCGCTAGCAAGGCCCTGGGACCGGCCGACTGTGCTGTCTGTGTAGCTTGAAGCTGTACAAATTTTAATTAATTAAACAAACTCTTCCTCGATTTGCATGGCGCTGGAGTCTGCTCCTGAGTCTTCCTTGAGCGACACGCCGAAGGCCTCTTCTTCGGTCAGGCTGATGTCCGGGTAAGGCAGACCTTCTGCGATTTTTCGCAGCTGGACTATCTTGAAGCCGAGCGACACTTTTTCCTGGCGCGAACACAACGTGGTCACCTGGATAAGGCACTTGACTACATCCCCCTTGGCAATCGACTGGTTGTCTCCCTCTCCTCCCAGGATCTTGGCGCCCGTCAGCGTGCAGCTCAGGCGAGCGGGCCACGCCCTATCGCTCTTGGCGCTGGTGCGGGGTCGGGTACAGGCCTGGTAGTAAGACTTGATCTGTTCGTCTGTTTTAGCCAGAGGGCCGCTGCTTTTCACGGTGGGCAGCAGCTTGGACCTGGCCTGTACGACCAGCGCGCACATTCTTTCATCAATGGCCCTGAGGACCTGGTAGGCCTCCAACACGCTGGAATGGGTCGTGGCCTCGCGGAAGGAAAGGTCGATCGTCACCTTCTTGGAGTCCTGGAAGCTCGAAGGGTCCCAGGCCACGACCAGCGGCGGCAGCAAAAGGGTCGGGGCTTTCCCTTCGTACACGACGTTGGCGAAAATAGAACCATAAGCCGCGCGCGGTTCGCCTTTCAGTGTAATCTTCGGCAGGTCCTCGGCCGGGTTGAACTTGACCGCCAGCTGCTTGCCGCCGTTCGCGCCCGTGCCCTTGATTAGTTGAACAGACATTTGACTTTTCTGTGTGTGTCTCACTGGTAGCGGCCGCTCCCTCCACTCGCCTTGATTTAAAGTGGCTCAATTCAAATCAGGAGACCCAAAAAGGAAATGGTTGGAAGAGGG
>WBZZ01001191.1:0-5000 GCA_019918135.1 Paulinella micropora
GTAAGTAGTAGTAAGTAGTAGTAGTAAGTAGTAAGTAGTAGTGGTAGTAGTAGTAGTAGTAGTAGTAGTAGTAGTAGTAGGAGGAGGAGGAGGAGGAGGAGGAGGAGGAGGAGGAGGAGGAGCAGCAGGAGGAGGAGGAGCAGGAGCAGGAGCAGGAGGAGGAGGCGTAAGTAGTAGCTGCAATCTATCTATCTATCTATCTATCTATCTGGCTATCTATCTATCTATCTATCTATCTATCTATCTATCTATCCATCTATCTATCTCTATGGATAAATATACCCAGCCTTCCTGCCCAGTTGTCGACTGTCTATCTATCTGTCCGTTTGTTCTACTGTCTATCTATCTGTCCGTTTGTCGACTGTCTATCTATCTGTCCGTTTGTCTACTGTCTGTCTATCTATCCGTTTGTCTACTGTCTATCTATCTGTCCATTTGTCGACTGTTTATCTATCTGTTCAGGTGTCACTATTGATTTTTACATCGATTATGGTCAGAATCGGGAACAAGAATATGTGACTTCCTAGCGGCGAAGAATATTGGCTCCTTCTTCTTCTTCTTCTTCTTCTTCTTCTTCTTCTTCTTCTTCTTCTTCTTCTTCTTCTTCTTCTTCTTCTTCTTCGTCTCCTCCTCCTCCTCCTCCTCCTCCCCCTTCTCCTCTTCCCCCTCCCCTCCCCCCCCCCCCCCCCCCCCCCCACCCTATTCTTGTGTTATACGTTCATGTATGCAAAGAAACAAACATACTTCCAGATACAAAACGACACAATTATGTCCCACCTTTTCCAAAACCACATGACCAGACTCCGCTATCAATCAAGGTAAACATAGATCATGCCAGTACATGTTCATATATATGTATATATATATATATATATATATATATATATATATATATATATATATATATATTGATCTGTCATGGCTGAGCCCGAGGGCCATGCGCCTCCATCCCTCGACCCAACAGGGACTACAGTGAGTATGTTGGGGAGGGAAGAGTGACTCTAACCATCCTGCATAGAAGGCCCCAAAAGGAAGTCCCTACTACCCGCACAGTGTCGGGTACCTTGCAGGAAATCAACTACAAATGATTGATCTTCCCCGCGTGAGAGCTCCACGAGACTGGGTAGGTCCCGCATGGAGGTACTCACAGGGGTAATATATATATATATATATGTATATATATATATATATAATATTATATATAATATTATATATCATAGTATATATAATATTATATATATACTATATATATATATATTTATTATTATTATTATTATTATTATTATTATTATTATTATTATAAAAAATAATAATGGAATAATAATAATAATAATAATTATAATAATGATAATAATAATAATAATAATAATAATAATAATAATAACTAGTAACAATAATAATAATAACAAGTAGTAATAATAATAATAATAATAATAATATTTCACTTTCATTCATATGAGCCTTTTACACAACAATCACTGAGCTTACCCTTCCAGAGCCAACTTTCAACCTTGCAGCCTGTATTACTACTATTTACTTGCTTATTCAAGATTTAGATAGGGTTGATGTCTCAGTCAGTTTACTCTAAACTTATAATAGTGCTCTCTTTAACCAAATTGTTTACTACAAGTAAGTAGAAAAATCAATCTTATTGTACCAACTCAACTAAATCAAAAACATATCATTTGATGAAGGCTACTTCAAGCACCCAAAGTTGCGAATGTGATTATCAACGTAAAGTAATATTATGATAGTAATACTACGGCGGTTGAATATTATTATTAATATCAATACTACTTTTTTTTTACGCAAACACTGTTTTGACATTAATTATCATGATATTATTGTCACGAACCCAGTTTGAGATTTTCACACATGCCAGAAGATGACTTTAAGAGCCAATAAGGCCCCATCATAAGTTTTCAAAACTTAGTCACCTTGAAACTTGAAGCCTGAGTGTCGGAGGCCCGGGAACTGTTCACTATCATGAGCCGCCGAACTTGAGCCGCGGCTTTGAGCTGAGTCTGTGGCATTTACGCAAGGCTTAGCATTGTTTTAATAGCCTCGGAATCATGTGACTTGCTGCTACCGTAGGCTCAGTCGTAGCTCGGAGCTGAGTGCCGGGAAGCAGAAGAGATGATAAAATGGAAGAGGTACTGATCACCGTGACTTGAAGACTCTGAGATATTAATATTAATACAAAAAGACTCTCAAAAACTTGGCATGAATTGTATAGTGGCCCGCGGAAACTAATGTCAGACATTCAAACAGCCTACGGTGCGGGAGACAAAAATTACTGTACAAAAGTTAACTTTTTTTAAAAGTTTAATTCAAGTTACTCTGATAATAGTAAACTTCAACTTGAAAGTCACTCTTGCTTTAAAAAAAGTTCTTTCTATGATGGCATCTAAACAAAGCTCGGATATTTCATTTTTACAATATAACTTCATATCTTTTTTTCAGCCACAAGAACTTTTTCAAGGCTATATCTTGAACTTTTTCAAGTAAAGCCAGTTGAACTTTTAATATTTATAACTTAAACTTTTTTATATCTTTAACTTTTTCAAGTTTCATACCGTCTACACGTTGAACTTTTTTCATATTAATAGTTGAAGTAGAAATTTATCTTTTTTTTAGCAATAATAACTTTTTCTATACGTTTGAATCACTGAAAATTTTTATCATCTCCTGTACAATAACTGCAACTGACCGAGGCCTCCTGGCTGGCACTTGTACAATAAATAAATACTGGCCCGAGTGGTTTTTTTTCGTTCGATTTTTTTTTTCTTGTGTGGCCGGACTGCTTGCTTTTTTGAAATTTATTGCTTATTTTTCATTCTTGATGCATGTGGATGGTTTTCCTCCCGCACGTTCCGGCTTCCCGTTCACTTTAGTGTATTTTTCCTTGGACTTGCCTTGTGTTTTCCGAACCCCCCCCCCCGACTGGTTTTTTTTTCGTTCGATTTTTTTTTCTTGTGTAACCCTGCATTCATGTAATACGTGAATGAACCTCTCTCTCTCTCTCTCTCTCTCCTCTCCTCTCCTCTCCTCCGACCTACCCTACTCTACCCCTTTCCTCGCTTTTTTCTCAAATCACAAAGTCGTGTGCGATCTGCTCATCCATACCCTTCTCCCGAATCTCCGTCTCCGCCTTCTCCCCTTCCATCTCCATCTCCGTCAGTGTCCTCACCCCCTCGGGCCTCTCGGGCGTAATTGGCACTAGCGCTAGTCCGGGCTGCAGGCTTTCCTCCCCCTCATCAGTAGGGCCCGCGCCATGATCAGTCAAGTGGATGTGTTCGCCTTGGTACAATGTTGCTGTAGATTGTGCCATCACCGGCGAGTGGATTGTCTTTGTACTGCTGCTGCTGCTGCTGCTGCTTCCCTCCGGCGATGGCGTAACGGCGGGGTTCTTACCGTTATTGCCGTTGTTGACGATATGAACGTTACTACTACTCCCCTCCCAGACCACCTGCCGGTTGCTGGTGCCACCGGCCTGGGTGAAGTCCGGCTCGCCAGTCAAGTTGCCCCGCGCGCCACCCGGCCGGGTAAAATCCGGCTGGCTGCCCCGGCTGCCACCCAGCGCGGGTAAATCCGGCAGGCTGGCGGACCAGATTGCGCGCGTGCGGGGTGAGAAACCGTCGGTGACAGGGCTAGCCACGTGGCTGCGGTCATGGTTGGAAAAGTTGTCCGACGTGTCGTTCTGCATCTCAGCCACGTGCTCTTTCCGCAGCTCTTGCAACGGGATGAGAACATGATTATTATCATTATTCACATCCGTTTCCATCAAGTTGGGCTCGCCCGTTTCCCATTGTGTGGAGGGGCTGAAACGGTCGGAATGGCTCGTTTCCAATGGTGCTGAGGGGGTGAAACGGTCAGAACGGCTGGCTGCGGCCGTGTGAAATCGACCGGAATGTTCTAATTGGCTAGGATTGCGGCAACTGGGAGCTTCCGGCCAGTCCGGACCGGCCATACCTTCTGCAAACAGACATACAGATACAGACATACATTATATTATACATTACATTACATTACATTACATTACATTACATTACATTACATTAGATTACATTGCACAACATAAAATAACATAACATAACATAACATAACATGTCATAACATAGCATAACATAACATACATAACATACATAACATAAAATAACATGCATACACAGATTGGGTGACCAGGGCGCGAGTGAGAGTCAGAGTTTTTCCTCTGCATAGGTTGCACGCGACGTCGACCTAACATAAATAGATAGATCGATAGATAGATAGATAGATAGATAGATAGATAGATAGATAGATAGATAGATAGATAGATAGACAGATAGATAGATAGATAGATAGATAGATAGATAGATAGATAGATAGATAGATAGATAGATAGATAGATAGATAGATAGATAGATAGATAGATAGATAGATAGATAGAGTGTGAGAGATAGATAGATAGATAGATAGATAGATAGATAGATAGATAGATAGATAGATAGATAAAAAAAAAATTATTCTTTCTTCTCTGGTTTTCTCCTTTTACACATACACATACATGTATACATACCGTTAGCGCTACGTTCTTTGTCATCGAACGTGATCTCCTTCGCCGTAAAGATTTTGAACACATAGTTACCTATATGAATATGGACATGTGTATGTGTATGTGTATGTGTATGTGTATGTGTACGTGTATGTGTATGTGTACGTATATGTGTATGTATATGTGTATGTGTAAGGACAGATAGATAGATAGATAGATAGATAGATAGATAGATAGACAGACAGACAGACAGACAGACAGACAGACAGACAGACAGACAGACAGATAGACAGACAGATAGATAGATAGATAGATAGATAGATAGATAGATAGATAGATAGATAGATAGATAGATAGATAGATAGATAGATAGATATACATGTACCTATTATTAGCATGGCTAAGGTGGCTCCAGCGAGCCCGCATAGATAGAAACCTAAGAATAGATACATACATACAAGAAACC
>WBZZ01001191.1:17500-22500 GCA_019918135.1 Paulinella micropora
CAGACACAGCACAAAATGCCAGTGGATTAGTGCAAGTAAGACAAGAGGCGCAGGCAGCGAAATTTTTGCTGTATTTGCGGTGATTTCCCGGAAACTCACCGCATGTTCGCTCTCCGTCTCATGTGCTAGCTATGTGAATGTGCTGTGATGCATACCTCTTCCATTGCCTGGAAGAAATCTGATGTTTCCACTATGCCATCTGCCTGGCCTTCAACCTCCACCGCCAACAGGTCATAACCCTAGGTAGGTAGGTCGGTAGGTAGGTAGGTAGGTAGGTCGGTAGGTCGGTAGGTCGGTAGGTAGGTAGGTCGGTAGGTGGGTAGGTCGGTAGGTCGGTAGGTCGGTAGGTAGGTAGGTCGGTAGGTAGGTGGGTCGGTAGGTAGGTAGGTCGGTAGGTAGGTAGGTCGGTAGGTCGGTAGGCAGGTAGTTAGGTAGTTAGGTAGGTAGGTAGGTAGGTAGGTAGGTAGGTAGGTAGGTAGGTCGGTAGGTAGGTCGGTAGGTAGGTAGGTCGGTAGGTAGGTAGGTCGGTAGGTAGGTAGGTCGGTAGGTAGGTAGGTCGGTAGGTAGGTAGGTCGGTAGGTCGGTAGGTCGGTAGGTCGGTAGGTAGGCAGGTAGGTAGGTAGGTAGGTAGGTAGGTAGGTAGGTAGGTAGGTACATAGGTAGATAGATAGATAGATAGATAGATAGATAGATAGATAGATAGATAGATAGATAGATAGATAGATAGATAGATAGATAGATAGATAGATCATGATGGATGGATGGATGGATAGATAGATAGATAGATAGATAGATAGATAGATAGATAGATAGATAGATAGATAGATAGATAGATAGATAGATAGATAGGTAGGTAGATAGGTAGATAGGCAGCTAGATAGATAGATAGATAGATAGATAGATAGATAGATAGATAGATAGATAGATAGATAGATAGATAGATAGATAGATAGATAGATAGATAGATAGATAGATAGATAGCACGACGTTTGCTACGCCAGGGCTAAGGTCAAGCTGTTGTAGATCGGTAGAAAAGATAGATAGACAGACAGACAGATAGATAGTTCGACCGTTGCTACACCAGGGCTAAGATCAAGTTGCTGTAGATCGGTAGGAAAGCTGCGAAACTCCGCCGCAATCCGCAAGAGAGAGTCTAAATAAATAAATAAATAAATAAAATAAATAAAATAAATAAAATAAATAAAATAAATAAAATAAATAAAATAAATAAAATAAATAAAATAAATAAAATAAATAAAATAAATAAAATAAATAAAATAAATAAAATAAATAAAATAAATAAAATAAATAAAATAAATAAAATAAATAAAATAAATAAAATAAATAAAATAAATAAAATAAATAAAATAAATAAAATAAATAAAATAAATAAAATAAATAAAATAAATAAAATAAATAAAATAAATAAAATAAATAAAATAAATAAAATAAATAAAATAAATAAAATAAATAAAGTACGTAAATAAATAAACAAATAAATAAACAAACAAACAAACAAATACATGAATAAATAAATAAATAAATAAATAAATAAACAAATAAATAAATAAATAAATAAATAAATCAATAAATAAATGAACAAATGAATAATAATAATAATAATAATAATAATAATAATAATAATAGTGCTTCTCTGTCAATGGCTGATGCATTTCTGCACATGCGCCTCCATCGTCTCACCCGTGAGGGGAGTACGAAGAATTGATAAGCTCTAATGACACCCCCGCAAGGGCAGTTCCAACACTTCCAGACGGGCCGGTATGTTCAATGAAAATACTGGTCCAGAAATAGACCGGTATGTTCAATGAAAATACTGGTGGCACCGACGGGAATCGAACTGGCGACAGGGCCCAGATGGTAGAACTTGACCACTGGGCTATCACGGTGTCCATATAATAATAATAATAATAATAATAATAATAATAATAATAATAATAATAATAATAATAATAATAATAACAATAATAATAACAATAATAGTAATAATAGTGTATCTCCTGCCAATTGCTGAGCCAAAAGGCCATGTGCATCCAGTCCTCCATTCCATAAGGAAAGTCTCCACACCAATCGGTGGAATAAAGGAAGTGACGGCATAGAACATTACTCTAGGAGCTTTATACCAATCAGCCCATGGAAAGGGACCGATGGCCTATGTACTCCCTAATAGTAATAATAATAATAATAATAATAATAATAATAATAATAATAATAATAATAATAATAATAATAATAATATTTACTATATCTGAGGCGTACTGATGCAGCTAATGGCATATCCTCAACGGACATAAGCCTCCAATACCCTTGTTCGAGGTCCTCCACCCCCCCGTGTCAGTCTCTCGCCTGATGATCGGGGCCACCGATGGAGCTCCTGAGGGCAAGACTGCACTAAGCCGAGGTTATTCCGCAGTCCCAGCAACCTCTTGCAAGACGTCACCGAATGTGCAAGTGCATACACCAAGCGCGGTTGCTAGAGCTGCCTCGAAACCCCACCCATAACAATCTGGTGTCTGCTGGGTTCTGGGCTATCAACCAGCATATGCGGAGTTTAAGATCTTTTACGCGCGCAACGACCCTCCTCCCCAGCATCTACCACCAAAGGGTTATGAGTTGGCGTCACAGTTTAACGCCTTGAGGCCATTGCGCTGAATAATAACAATAATAATAATAATAATAATAATAATAATAATAATAATAATAATAATAATACTAACACTAATACTAATAATAATAAAAATAATAATAATAGTGCTTCTCTGTCAATGGCTGATGCATTTCTGCACATGCGCCTCCATCGTCTCACCCGTGAGGGGAGTACGAAGAATTGACGATAAGCTCTAATGACACCCCCGCAAGGGCAGTTCCAACACTTCCAGACGGGCCGGTATGTTCAATGAAAATACTGGTCCAGACGGATCGGTATGTTCAATGAAAATACTGGTGGCACCGACGGGAATCGAACTGGCGACAGGGCCCAGATGGTAGAACTTGACCACTGGGCTATCACGGTGTCCAAAAAATAATAATAATAATAATAATAATAATAATAATAATAATAATAATAATAATAATTAGGGGTTGCGCCAACACCTGAAAGGATGGTTTGCGGTGCGCGAATTTGCGCAACCCAACCACCCCCCCCCCCCCCCCCAATCCTCTTCCCAAGGTCGCTTTTCCTCCCATTCTCACATGCACAACTTTGACAGCCACGGAGCCATCTCAGCCATTCATTTTGGCATTACTTTGTGATTACAATCGAATTTCATAATTTCAACTGTATCCCTAAAAAAGAGCTCGTGACACGCGAAAACACAAAGAATGAGCCTCTGGCACAGCACTTAGAGCCTTGGAGCATTCTCAGCCATTTATTTTGGCACTACTTTGCCAAAATCTTCGTAATCTCTATTTCAACTGGTTCACTACCTAGAGTGCGTCCCGAGTTGTGAAAACCAAGAAATCAGCCTCTCAACCCTTCTGGCACAACTGTGGGAGCCTTACAGCATTCTCAGCCATTCATTTTGGCGCCGGAAAATTCGCTTCGGGTACGTACAATTACAGGGCTTGGGTTCCCGGGGACCCCCCTTTGCCACAGTCGACAGGGTACGTTCACTTGCCGGAGGTAACCGGCATAAACCCTTCTGGTACAACTCTTAGAGCCTTGGAGCTTTCTCAGCCATTCATTTTGGTGCCGCCGAATTCGCTTCGGGTACGTACAATTACAGGGCTGGGGTTCCCGGGGGGAGGCCACCCCGGACACCCCCCCCCCCCCTTTCCACAGTCGACAGGGTAGGTTCAATTGCCGGAGGTAACCGGCATAAACCCTTCTGATACAACTCTTAGAGCCTTGATACAACTCTTAGAGCCTTGGAGCATTCTCAGCCGTGCATATTGGTGCCGGCTAATCCGCGTGGGGTATGTACAATTGCAGGGCTGCGGTTTCCGGGGGGGGGGGGGGGGGGGGGGGGGGTGCCGGACCCCCCCCTTCCCCGTCGACAGGGTACGTTGAATTGCCGGAGGTACCGGAAAATACTCCCCCCCCCCCAAAAAAAAGGAATTTTCTCATTCAGGACACTCCCCTTACGCAAATATTTGCGTGAATTCCAACAAAATTATATCAGCATCAAGATCGAGTCTGGGGCTAGCCACCCTGCAAATATGAGCTGCCAACTCCTCCCGGTTCCCACAAACCACGATTTATGGGGACAGGGGGTGCAGAAAATAGGGCAAAAAAACAAGGAATTTGGCATTCAGGACACTCCAATATTTGCGCAAATTCCAAAAAAAAAAAATTGTATCAGCATCAAGATCGAGTCTGGGTCTAGCCACCCTGCAAATATGAGCTCCCAACTCCTCCTCGTTCCCACAAACCATGATTTATAGGGCCACGAGTGCTGAAATGCGGGTGTGTGTGTGTGTGTGTGTGTGTGTGTGTGTTGGGGGGCGGGGGGGGGGGGGGGGGGGTACACAATTTCCATTCCCATGCGCCCCCCACAAACCTCCAACTCCCTACTCCCAACACCTTTCAGGGATATAATAAAAATACAAGCAAGCGACAGAAAAGACACGGCAACTTCCTACGAGGATATATATGAAAATTACAATTTATTTGCGCCAATTTTTCACGAGATTTACGGTCGAAAGTTCAGCTAACTTGAAAACCTTCTCCCATCTGTTACTAACGATCAACAAGTGCCAACGATGTCCAACTTTAAACTCGTCTTTACAATAATAATAATAATAATAATAATAATAATAATAATAATAATAATAATAATAATAATAATAATAATAGTAATATATATTACTACTACTGCTACTACTGCTACTACTACTACTACTACTACTACTAATAATAATAATAATAATAATAATAATAATAATAATAATAATAATGATAATAATAATAGTGCTTCTCTGTCCATGGCTGATGCAAATCTGCACATGCGCCTCCATCGTCTCACCCGTGAGGGGAGTACGAA
>WBZZ01001191.1:32500-35000 GCA_019918135.1 Paulinella micropora
AGGTGACATCAACTACAACCTACTCGACAACATACATAAACCACACACAGACTTTCAAAACCTAATGGTACACAACAACCTCTACACAACAATAACAAAAGCAACAAGACACGACATGGTCCACACAACATCCCACACACTCATAGACATGATAATCACCAACATCAATGCCAACATAGAATCAAACATTATAAGCCCATGCATATCAGACCACCACCCCATATACGCAATAATACACACCCGCACAAGAAAACCAGACACAGACAACACACCCAGACTTACCAAAAACATGTACGACAAAAACAAAGACGCAATCCTAGCAAACCTCAAAACACAGTTAGAATACATCACGCAGGACAACACAGAAAGCAGCGACACAAACCAAAAGTTTAGAGACATACAAACAACAATAACAAAAGTAATAGAACACTTCGAACGAAAACCCAAGCAATGCAATAGAAGAAAAAGCTGGTGCAGCCCCATAATAAAGAGGCAAATAAGAAAAAAGCACCTACTATATAAAAAATGGAGAGATAACCCGACAACAGAAAACAAACAGGCATACAGGACACAGAGGTACAAAGTCGACAAAATAATACACAAAGCCAAAAAAGACGAAATAATGAAGACGCTAGAAGAAAATAAAAACAACCCAAAAAAACAACACAGAAAACTCAGAGAATTAGTACCTAACAACAAACCACCGAGAGCGTCACCAACCACAATACAGTACAACAACAAAACACACACAGACCCCATAGAAATAGCAAACGCACTCAACGATCACTACATAACAATAGGTAAAAAAACAAGCAACAGCATACCAACAACCGAACACAAACAACAAAAAGAAGAGAGAGCGGAAGAAAACAAACAAACACATCCAAGCTTCAAACTACATAACACAACAGAAGACATTGTAAACAAAACACTAAAAAATATGAACGGAGATAAAGCAGAGGACATATACAAAATAAAACCAACACTTATAAAAGACATGCACGCCTTCCTCACACCTATGCTTACCAACCTCTTCAACAAAGCCATAAATGAAAATAAATACCCAGACGCACTCAAAACAACAAAAGTAATAGAACTATACAAAGCCAGCGACACAAGCATGCCAGCCAACTACAGACCGATATCACTACTACCCATAATAGCTAAAGTATTTGACACAATAATAAATAAACAAATAATGGACCACCTAACAAAACACAACATAATATCACATACACAATACGCATTCCGACCTAACTCAAGCACAACCATGACAGTCCAAACCATAATAAACCAAATACAAAAACATAAAGATAAAGAAGAGCTAGTACTAGCTCTTTACGTAGACCTCTCGAAAGCATACGACACAGTAGAACATTCAAAGTTACTCGACAAACTTCGACGAAATTTTAATTTCAACGAAGGCACAGTCAAGTTCTTTGAATCCTACTTCTCAAATCGCATTCAAGAAGTCCACACACAATATGCCAAGTCCCACAAACGCACCATCACACATGGCATCCCACAAGGCAGCACATTATCCACCACCTTCTTCCTACTCTATATTAACGACATAATCAATATCATACAACAAGGAACAGTATATACATATGCAGACGACACAACACTTATAATAACGGCAAAAACTCCTACAGACTTACAACAAAAAACACAAACAGAAATAACTAAGCTAATAAACAATACTTCCATTCTAATAACCTAGTACCCAACCCAACAAAAACAACATACACAATTTTCCATAAAACAAAACAAAATATCACAATAACAATAAACAACCACACCCTCGAGCAATGCCAACACGCAAAACTCCTGGGCATAACACTACAACATAACCTTAAATATGACCAACATATCAACAACATAATCCGTAAACTCCAACCCACAATCAACTCATTATTATATGCTAAAAAATATCTAAACACCAAAACAATGAAACAACTATACTACACACACATATATCCACACCTCATACAAAACATCTCCATCTGGGGGACGCATGACAACAAAAAGAAATATATACAACCACTCATAAAAATACACAAAAAAATAATCAGAATAATTGCAAAAACACACTACCGCGCACATACCAAACCAATCCTAAATCAACTCAAACTACTCGACATCACCCACCTATACACCCTCCGTGTATGCATAGAAAATCACCCATTCATTTACCCTAAAAAACACCTCAACAGACCACTCCACAATAACACATTTACACCAATCAATACCATACATCCATACAAAACCCGATACTCAACAAAAGGCAGCCTCTTTGTTAACCACAAAGACCCATACCTCACCAAGATCTTTGCAGATCAATGGAAATCAATTCCAAAACATATAACAGATGAAACAAAAATAAAGCCATTCAAAAAAGCACTAATGACATATCTACTAAAACATCAACAAACATCATAATATATGTAACATATGCACACGCGCGAAAAAAAAAAAAAAAAAGAGAGAGAGAGAGAGA